>JAPFBL010000497.1:0-218368 GCA_026182355.1 Hermatobates lingyangjiaoensis | reverse complement strand
AGTATAACTATAGCAGTAACAACATTTTTGAAAAGCCAAAGTGAAAAATTATTATTATTTCTTGATACAAAATAATCTCCTACAACAGAACATGGCGTTTGTTCAAATAGTTAGTGCACTTCTTATATCGTTTACTTGCCCTCCTTCTACTTTGAATATTTAAGTCAAATTTTCAAATTTAAATCAGAAAAATACTCTTATTTTCTCTGAAAAATATCATAAACATCCAAGAAGAAATGTCGTTTTAAGATAATTTATAATTAAGGATTTACAATAATTACACTTATTAATGTAATATAGTAAATTTATAAAATAAATACAGTGGACGCCGCTTAATGTAATCACTTTTGAAAAAACCAAAGTGATAACAATAACCGATTGATAATATTAACCGAAGAAATGGAAATTGCTATTTTACCGTTCATGGGACTAAAGCTGCAGGTGTAGTAAAAAAAAAAACTCAAATAAATGAAATATGTAATAAATAGTAAAACTATAGGTTATAGTTATACTTGCATATTGTTAATACCACTGAGGTTAGTAAGATTTATATTAGAAATAAATGTTATACCTCGTAAGATGATCCTGGAGTCGGAGCTCTTTCGGACGTTGTCCATCTTCGATCGCAACAAACCTATTGAGCTGTTATATAGGAGGTTGGTTATCTGTTAAGTCCACTGCTATCCTGATATTATTATTATTATTATTATTATTTTTGATTTCTGTTAAGTGGACTTAACAGATAACCAACCCCCTATATAACAGCTCAATAGGTTTGTTGCGATCGAAGATCGACAACGTCCGAAAGCGCTCCAACTCCAGGATCATCTTACGAGGTATGACGGTTTTACTTATTTCTAATATAAATATAGTTATACTGTTTAAACTATAAGCAATACAATACGTTATTTATTTAGGAAATCATCCAGCTTTGTCCTTTTCACGTCTTTTCGCAGAAAATTATTTATAAAGGACTCGTCGTACTCATAATGAAGTTCAAATTCAGAAAAATCTACTTTGCACCCCAAGCCTTCTTAACATGCGAAGAGCTTTCCACATTTCCTTTTTTTCTTGAAATGGACACTGATGGTTGATCAACCTCTGCTTTGCAGTCACTGCCTAGTTTACTCTCTAGTCTGTGTAATAGCATCGTTGATGTCACCTTCCGTTAAGTTTGCAGCCACCTGGAGGTCATTGTCCATTCCCATCTACTCATCGAAGTCGATTAGCTTCATGTAACTTAGATTTATTAAGTAACAATCTTCTCTATTGTTGCAGTTGTAGTGATTTACGAGTAGTAGTGCACAACCTTTCTTGAAACAGGTTTGAACTGTTTCTTCCACATGTTTCCAAGTCATATCTCGGGCATTTGTAAACTACATTTCCAAAACTAATTCGACTTCAGTGCCTTTCTAGTCCCCCTTCTTTTGAACAAATTTTGGATACCTTTCAAGCCCATCTCGAGGTTTGAGCGGCTTTTTAAAATTTTTCATAGAACCGGCTGGGACATTTGCAGTTATGCAGCAACCACACTTTGCTCCATCTTAGACAGCTTATGATGGCTCTTTAAAATTGCAACTTCTTCTTTTATGCTCAAATCTATGCGTTCCTTCATCTTGAAGGGATAAGAAAATCAATCAAAAGGAAAAAGCCACTGTCACGGAGCCTTTGCTCTAAGCGCTAAGATCGCTTGTCACAACTGTTAGTCTGGTAGTAGTAACTGAAACTGAGTGATTTCGGCGACAGTTAAAAAAGCAGAAAACTGAAGACGAGTATTGAAATAAGGAAATATTATCTCCTGCTTTGCCACAGATAAAATCGGGATTCTTAGAACAACTTCTCGCTGGGTATTTCCGCTGGAACTGTAATCAACGAAAAAAGTCCTCAGGTGACAAAAACCGATGTTCTGATCGCAATAAGCCATATATTTGTAATGCATATTGTATGTTTGGGCGGGGTTCAGGAATTCTGATAATATTAACTGATTGATAACATTAATCCGTGATGACATTAAGCGGCATCCACTGTATTTGAAAGAAAAAAGTATTTGAAAAAGTGAACGTACGACAACAGCTTTAAGCACTTCAGTGGTGATAGATGGAAGAACACGTTCATCGTAGTCTACTCCAAGAACTGTGTAAATTCTAGGAAGTTGGTCTGGCTTTGGTCGAAACAGAATTCTTAAAGTGATGTTGACATTTTGTAAATCTACAAAGGAAAAGGTAATTAAAAACTTATACAATGTATTGATCTATCCAGAATAATTAGATACTAAACTAATAAACAAAACATACAAAATGTTGGTAGCACAGAGGTTAGTGAAAGTTAGCTTAACAAGGCGGATACTTTGTATACTGCCGTTCAAGTCTGCCAGTCGGTTTCCAATGTGTCTGTCTTCACAAGCAACAGTTGAATTGTTTCAACATAGCAATATTAAGATAAAGTATTAGACAAGCTAACCCCACACGGAAAGAGACTTCTTCAATTGCAAGTAAACATATAAAAAAGTACAAAAAAATGGAAATATGACTAACTACCTTAAAACTGACGAATTAATAAATAAAAATATAGATAATGTTGTACAAACTGAATTATACAGTTGCTCTTGGTGGCGAACGCCTTCAAAAACCGATCCAACGACACAAACAGTACCAAACGAGAAAGACGGTATGACCTTTTGCTAATTAAACTAATAAACAAAACCATGATTAAGAAATAACTTGCAAGTTGTTATCATTAAATAATTAATTCATTATAGTGGTGTTTACTGAGACATGAGTAAATAGATAATATAAAGTCACCACATAAAAAAAAGTTTTTTTTAATTCAAACTAATAGTTTCGAACACTTTGTGTACATCATCAGGTAAACAATGGAAGCAGTGGAGGACCGACCAGTGAATCTCCGATTGTGGTCGGTCCTCCACTCCTTCCATTGGATGTTTACCTGACAATGAACACGAAGAATGAACTAAAAAAAACTTCTTTTGTGTGGAGATTTTGTATTATCCTATTTACCTCAGTATAAATAAATTAATGCCACAAAAACAAACTAGTCTAATACGAACAGTTGTTATAATTGTGCTATACATAATAATGCTTAAATGACTAAACCACAATAAGAAATGGGAAAACCAGTTGGGTTTTGACTCTGACGAAGACCGCTTGTTACGGTTGAAAGATATTAGTCTTGTTTTCCCATTTCTTATTGTGGTTTGATCATTGATTGTTATTTCACGTGTTTATGTGAAATCTTTTTATATAATAATGCTTATGACTTTTACACATTGAGATTGTTGATATGTCCGTATGACACTCGTTTGAACGTAACTAACGATACCTTTTATTACAGCTTTCACACAGAGAGCAGACAAGTTAAACTTATCGGAAATAGTGTCAAAAATGAGAATTGTTATAACAAATGTTGATAAGACCATCACACAATGCACATATTCAACACATTCTGAGGTAAAATGGATAAACCAACAAAAGTCTCCACACAAATGAAGTTTTATTCAACGCGTTTCGAACACTTTGTGTTCATCAACAGAAAGACACCAAGGATGTGGTACTGACGGGTTGGTCCAGTGAACACAACTTTTGTTGGTTTATCCATTTTACCTCAGAATGGTATATACTTCCCAGTAGTGTGGCTCATGTAATTTCACAATATATAGGGTTATGGGGGGTTTATGTCTAAAACCCTAGGAGCAATTTGATAACAAACTAACGGACAGGCATTGCAACTTTCTTATATGATATTACTGCAGCAATCTTAATTTTAAGTTGTATACAACACTTTTTTATTCCGGTTCTTTATTCTCCTGATCTTTCCAGAGATGTTTTATTGATTAGTAAATCTTACTCGTGTATTACTCTGACGATATGGTTATTGAAAGAGGGAAAAAAAGAGGTTATAGAAAGGTTAGCTTCTGTCAAACAACAAATACAAAAATAATAAATTATTTCTTTAAAAAAAGGCGGTTTAAAAAGTGGATACGGTATCTTGAAATAAGGAATGGAAAAATTAAAGCACTTTAACTTTCTATTAGATTATACATTAGCAAACTGGTTAACCATGGTTAAAAACATGGCTACAAAAGGAAATTGTTAGCTTCCTGAAATGTGACCAAATGAATAGATCTTTACATAAATAGTAGAATCGCAAATGGAGGAATTAAAACCAGGAGATCTGCCAGATTTTGCCAAGCATTATGACACAGATTTAGCTGTATTCTTGTTATAATCAGATCTGTGTTGTGATTCATACAAGGGTCAGCTAGCCATGCACAGCAAGATGCATGCGAAATTTGTGGACAGGCATCTAGGCCCTTTCCCACTTCATTCGCTAATTTGATTCATATGGAGGGAGGGATTCAAGCTACAACTGGCGATTTTCTTTCTCCCTTGTATTGAAAAATATATTTGACACTAGTTAAATCTTCAATTACTATAACTAGTCGCACTATCTGTGTGCAAACTAATAATAAAAGAAATAGTTAATTGTAAATTTAAAGTTGGTGAGCTCAGTCTGTAGGACTTTTCAAATCATGTCCACATCTAAAGCAGTAAAAGTCATAAGCTATAAAAGAAGTAAACAAAAATTTAGCAAATAGATTAATATATTTTGATAACTTAACACAAACGGCTTTAGAGAAAACCTGAAACTACATATACTGTTGCAAACTTTATTTCAAAGTACAACTTTTATTCAAAACATATTTCTCTTTGTAGGGTAAAACCCTATTGTGGTTGTACCACAGACACTCACCCTTAGTTAATGCCTGAGGAAGAACACTACGTGTTCGAAACGCGTTGTTTATAGCATTAAATTTGTATATGTGGAGACCATTTCATTACCTTTTTACCCTATAATGAGTAAATACCACATAATAACTGATTGCACTACGTTAGAACATATTTCTCTGTGGCGTTTTCTAAACCCTCGAAATCTCAACAAACTATAAAATTGGCATTTGCCATTTGTTTACATTTTGATATTAATCTGCCTGTGAGAAGGTATTCTCAAAGAGCAGTTCGCTATTAATTATTGATTCATTAACTGGGCAATCTGTTATAATGTGGTATTTACTCGTGTTAGGAAAAGGATTAAGTCTCTACACAAAAAAGTTTATTACTAGAAACTAAACAAGGCGTTTCGAATACTTGATGTTCTTCGGTTACATCTGTTCTGCTGGGGGTCGTTGTTCGGGAGTACTTGCTTGGTTGTCCTCCCAAGAAGAACATCAAGTTTTCAAAACGCATTGTTTACTTTCTAGTAATAAACTTTTTTGTAAATCATTAGTTGTGCAATCCGTAATTGTGTGGTATTTACTCATTCTGAGGTAAAATGGATAAACCAACAAAAGTCTCCACACAAATGAAGTTTTATTCAACGCGTTTCGAACAATTTGTGTTTATCATCAGGAAGACACCAAGGATGTGGTACTGACGGGTTGGTCCAGTGAAAACAACATGAGTTGTTTTACCTCAGAAACTTTTTTGTGTGGAGACTTAATCCTTTTCCTAAAATTAATTATTGATACTCACAGCT
The DNA here is from genome assembly GCA_026182355.1 of Hermatobates lingyangjiaoensis. NCBI lineage: Eukaryota > Metazoa > Arthropoda > Insecta > Hemiptera > Hermatobatidae > Hermatobates > Hermatobates lingyangjiaoensis. Next base: position 212,815 of record JAPFBL010000497.1, on the reverse strand, counting down.
ATGCAAGCAGTTATTGTGAGGTATTTACTCATGAAATACCTTTAACAAGGTAATGTTGACTACTCATGCAGTGAGTCAGCACCACCTTACTAAGACAGATGTAACCGGATGATCAACACTAAGTGTTTGAAAAGCCTTGTCTCAATAAATCCTTTTTGTTTGTGGGAAAACTTAGTGTTTCTTTTCCTCTCTAATCATAAGTGTTGATATTTTAACAGCATTTACGTTTAATTTGTTTACACTTCTTTCCAATTGTGAAAATTTTAAGAAATTAATTTAAACAACCATATTTGACAGCATGTAAGAAGGAAAAGATTATAAGATGTACCTCCATTTTAGCAGGTCAGATTATTCAAGAAAAAAAGTTTTTACAGTATTTAAGCATATAATCTTGACAACAGTCTCACAGCACATTACAGGCATGCAAAGCAGCGCAGCAGTAATAAACATTCAACACTAAAATTAAACATTTTTTCCAAAGGCCTTTTTTTTCCTTATTGTTTAAATCCATCCCCTAGTGGGTGATAAACGTCAGCCGTTTACCGGCTTTTTGTTTCATCGGTGATTCTACATTGAGAGTCCTAAATTTTTGCCTAACTCCAGTGCATTTCGAGTAAGGATCTTTAACGAGTACCTGACATTGTACAGGCTCGGGACTGACGGCTTAATTGTTCATTAATTTATAAATTATTCACCTCCCGCGTGAATAAATCGAGGACCAGGTGGGGATCGGACCCCGGACTACCAGCCCAGAGGAGAGTACGTTAACCACTGAACTAACCAGGCCCCTTCCAAAGGTTTAATAAATCAATTTTATTAAAAGAACACTAAACTAATAAAAGGAAGCTGCCACTAAACTAGATCATAGTTTACATAGATCATAGATAAAAAAAACTTAATAAAATAGGCAAATACATTGCTTTAATAATTAAAATGTCACAAGGTCAGGAGCCTATGGTAGGTCTCAACGCAAGTTGATTTTATGAGCCAAAATTATGAAAAAAAAAATGTCTGTCAAGGTAATTGCTAAATTCTATTTATTCTTTTAAATTCACTCCTTTAACCATATATTCGTAGATAAACTTCTATTTATTACTATGAATTACATTCATTTTTTATTTCACAGAATATTTTTAACAAAGATATTGATTTAGTTGATATTTTGCACAAATATTCTATAATGAAGAAATAACATACACGTATACCAGTATTTCAACAAAAAAAAAAGAGAAAACACGTTAATTTTTTTTTTCAACCGTGTGAAGCCAGGGGAAATATTATAAATCAATCTCAACTTATTATGAGATGAAGAAGAGTGAAATAGACAAATAATACTTATTATTATATTGTTGAATATATAATATTAAAGCATTAAGGACATTGTAAAACTAACCTTTGCTACCAGTGACTACAGGAACATTCCTGGGACGAGATCTTATATCGAATATTATAGGGCGCTGTACCCAAGGTACAAAAAAATGAGTTCCTTCACCAACTACTTGATTTTTCACACCAGTAAACCTATCGAAAATAACTGCTCTGTGTCCTCCATCCACTGAAACAATAACTTAGTATTGAAATAAGTTCATGTTACCTAATTTAACTATATCATGCATATTATTACCACTGAGGTTAGTATGATTTATATTATTGATAAGGCAAACCGTCATACCTCGCAAGATCATCTTGGAGTCGTTGGAACGCTTTCGGACGTTGACTATCCCTAGTAGGTTAGTTGCAATTGAAGATGGACAACGTCCGAAAGCGCTCCAATCACTCATCTTACGAGGTATGACGGTTTGCCATATTCATAATAGAAATTAACTATATCATATAAAAAAGAATGATTTGCTAGAAATACAACACGTTGTTTAGTGACATTATTTGAACTGTACACACCTTCTTATCTAGTATATTGCTTTTCATGACTCGATTTGTTTTGGAATGCCTACTTACAATAAGAGAACTCTGAAAGTTATTCATTGTTATTGTACTTTGAATACCTTCCCTTGATATAAGTAATATTTACTTAATGTTAAGAAATACTAGAATCACAAATAGAGCTAGGGAGATCTGTCAGATTTCGTCAAACATTGTGATATATATTTTTATTAATGTTTTTCATAACAATTAGAAAACTTATCAAGGAAAGGAATATACACATTATAACACAAACCAACATTCATTTCATTCTGGATGATAATACTAAAAATACAAAGAAAACTGAAAGTTATTCTTTGTTATTTTGTTTTTAATACCTTCCCTTGGTATTAGTACTATTAAATTAATCTACTCAAGGAAAGGCATATCACAATATAACACAAAACATTCATTTTGCTCTTGACGATAATGCAAAAAAAAATTGAAATAAGTAGAAAACATAAGAAGTAAGGAGTACTTTTAAAACATTATTCAGATCTTTATTAAATAAGGCAGTTTTTTTAAATCTACCTCCTGTTATTTTAAAAATTGGAATTCTACTATAAATGTACTTAAAAAATGCAGAGATCTTTCACCAATTTTCCTTTTAAGGTTCTTTACAAATTAAAGTAATTTTCCTCTTTTCATTTCATTTTAAAATAATGTTTCGCTTTACAAAAGGATCTTACAAAAATGGTTTGATATATTTTTAGGAAAGACATTTGAAAACCCCTTCATGTTCAAACATCATTAGTGTAATTTAATTAGTAACATAACTCCTTAATATAATTCGAAAAAACAATTATACAAATTATGTTTACCAACCATTATAAAGGGCAGAATTAACCACTCCTCCAGCTAAAGCAACACCTAAACCCAACTGACCAAGACGATTAAAAAATTGTGCTGCCATTTCTGCAAAATCTGGAAAAACACCAATCCATCATATAACACTGTTAAATATAAAAACGAAACCTTGCAAAATTTTCCTCCAGTTGAAATGTTATACAAAAAATGCAAGGGAATGAAATATAAAATCAGTATATTTAAAAAAAAAAAGACAAACAATATGAATACTAAGAGATTAAAGATTCCAATTTTGGTGCTTTTCTACATTACAAACCCACTTTTAAAGTAAAAAATGGCGACTTTTCGTCCACTTCAAAGAAATGTGGGAATATTGTGACATATTTATTTATATTCGAAATAAGACTGATAATGATAAATGAATTAAATCATTTTGGAAGGGGATATATATGCTATATCAAAAAAATATATAACTGATTCAAGAATACGTTTTTTATTCCATAAATGGTTTCATTGAAAATCAGTTAGCTCAATATACATTTTAATCGAACTTGAACCAAATAATCTCTTCGCAAAATTAAACAACACATTTTAATAATGTCAACAGAAGTACTCAAATGTGTAATTCAAAAATATAGCATTTTCCTTATTACAATTAAAATAATTTAATTTACCAAGTCTGTAAGTGTAAACTGATCAAGAATATATCACAATATTGAGCAAGTAATTATAATTTCAAAATGATTGAGTCATACTGTAACACAATTTTAAATGATTTTAAATATCAGCTATTTATATCCAACATAGTCTGTTTGTAATGAATATTCATTTATTAAGACACACGACATGCTCACCAGACATAAAATTTTACTAATTCCTTCGTTAGTTATAGAGTTTTGTTTTACCCACTTTTCCTTGAAAACAGTCCTAGTACTCTAACTGTAACATCTTAAACTGAAGTTTGATTCATTATATACCTTTCGGGATGTAAATTTAAATTGAATTTAAAAAAAAATGAATAAAAAAATGTTGAATGTCATCTGTAATGACTAACAAGCTGTTTAACTAATAATTTTTTATTCCAGAAATACCAAAGGACAAAAAATGTACAAGCACAAAAAAATTACTCCTAAATTGTAACTTACACTAGATTTATTGTATATTACAATTAATTAACCATATCACATTTACAAATACACATAATGGAAGCCCACATATTATCAGTTAAAATTTTCCAAGCAGTAATTAGTAAAACTCACCAAATTAATACAAAACTATTTTAAAGATCTAAAGAACACGCTAGGCACCGTATGAAACCTTCCTAGAGGTTGCATCACAATCATTCATATTGAATTCTAATATTTCTTAAAAAGTAATACCTTCTGTTCTTCAACTTACTTGAAAAAATTGATATATATTTTGTTCAACCAAACCAATTACTAATTATGAATGTCCAAACACTATTTAAAAGAATTTTTAATGGTCTTTAATATTATTTACTGATATCAACTCCAGTGATGTCTTGATAAAAGTTTTTTTACTACTACTAAGAATAGATAAAGTCGGAAATGCTTCTTTTAATTAAACTATAGGAAATAAAAATAAAATTACAATAAAAAGTTATCAAATTAAATTTTTTTAGTATTTAATGCAGTAATTTTTTAAAAATGTCAAATTTATCAATAAATTTACACTTAATAAGATGGATAAAATCGTACCGTAAAATACAAATTAATTAGATTAAACAGACATCTCTTCAATAAGTGTATTGAACTGTATTATGATTCCTGAATAACTAGTCTCAACTCGAAGTCAGGGCTTTGATAAATGGCTCTTCATTTTACATTCGTGATAAAGAGAGAACATGCATGAATATGAGGGCCACAAACTAACATTACACATAATAGGCATCTGTAATCCTAATATCTTAAACTGAAGCCTCATTTAGTATATATCTCTTTCTGGATATATATAATTTGTAGTTAAAAGTAACAAATAAAAAAAAGGTTACAATAGATATACAACATGCCAAAAGTGAATGTTAAAATGGTATAATGTTAGGAAATATCCTCTTTTTTTCCAGTACATCTTACCTATTAGTTTGAAAAGTATACCATAGAAGAAAGGAAGAATATACAAATCATAGTTGTTTTTAATAGCAATCCCCACAAATATCTAATAAAATATGATTTCAATGATATTAGTTACCAGTTCAGTAAAAAAATATTCAAATTATCAAGTATATTTCATTGAATTGAAGTACATTTTATTATTTTAGCATATTGTATTTATGATAATTTAAAAATGTAACACATAAGTTGTTCACCTTATTTCTGTTTTCATCGATAAACAGTGGTGCAGTTACGGAGAGGAACCACCACTCCGGTACTAAAAAGAATGACATTGGATAACCATTAAAGGAAGGGCTTTTAAACAGAACAAATAATTATCACGAATTATTATCGTGACAGACAACCTTCAGAAACTAGAAGTCTTCACTGTGGATTCGAATACTTCTTGCCAAGGAGTAAAAACATTGTTTAAGAACAATCCCAAAACTTCATAGAGAAATATTTCGTAGTCGATCCATATTTCGTTGTTCATTCTGCGTCTAGTCTTCAAGTATCGAACTATATCACTCTTGATGAGGTTATAAGTTATATGTTGGGAAGAATATATTTACAAAGGATAAAATTCGATTTACTGGTATATTGGTGAGTTTTCTAAAATGTTTCCAACCATTTATTTTAATTAACCTCTTAATATTCTTGTTTAATAGTTTGAGGCAAACATGCATTCTACTTTAATGTATTTTTAGTTTATTCAAAACTTGTTACGAAAAAGATTTTTTACTTCAATTTAAAATCCTAAAACATAATAACCTTATTTTTATGACTTACTTCTGAAAGTAGAAGTTTTACTGTGGATTCTAATACTTCTTGCTAAGAAGGAATAAAAATATTGTTTCAGAACAATTGCAAAACTTCATAGAGGATTACTTCGTAGACAAACCTGATCAGGATCTCTGGTTTATGAATATACAAGGTAAATAACTAACGTACTGTTTTGATTAAACTCCATTGAAGGAAATTAAAAAATGATATTCCAAGCTATGTTACATCAACCTTAAATTAACTTGGCAGTCTCTACAAAACGTGAAAGTTTTAATTCTCTCCTAGATATTGGTAATTTGGATTCATTTATAAAAATCTAGAGTGGCCTGCACTCAGCTTTACTATAAGTAAACTTAATATCAATGTTCTTGGGTATATAATATATAATGTCTCATTTAAGCATAATGTAAACATTTAAATGGGATGTGTTTATTAGTCTTTCATTTCTGAGGTAGTACAGATGGTGATTGATCGACTTATCAATATGTAAGCTTATTTTTGTACATCCCACAGCTGATCCGAATAATCACATTGGTATAACTGCAGCAGAAATAACATTTTTGAAAACCCAAACTGAAAATTTCTTGATACGAAATAATCTCCTACAAGAGAACATGACGTTTGTTCAAATAGCCAGTGGATTTCTTATATCGATTACTTGACCTCCTTCTACATTGAATATTTAAGTCAAATTTTCAAATTTGAATCAGAAAAATACTCTTATTTTCTCTGAAAAACATCATAAACATCCAAGAAAAAATGTCGTTTTAAGATAATTTATAATTAATGATATACAATAATTACATTTATTAATCTTCAAACGAAAGGTTTCCATTTTGAATTATGTTTTACATTTTTGGTTTTTTATAGAATTATTATACCGGGAATTTTATGGCATCTTAGTATTTATTAAAATCATTTTCCTTCTCCTTTTTTCGAAAATCATATATACCAATTTTCTCTGAGTGAGTGTTATCTTTTTTCCTGCGTCATGTACTCTGTTATAAGATTGCTATGAATGTATATTGGGAAAAAATATATTAGTAATTAACCTGTTTACATACTCAACTCAAAGTCGAAGCCAGCTATTCAATATAATTTAAATCATTTATAGTTGGCAGTTTCTAATTTATGAAAATAATAAATATGAACTATTAGACTAGAATAGTCTAATTTTATCTCAGTGGTTTTGCTCAAAAAATTTCTAAGTCAATGTAAACATTGTAAAAAAATATCAAAAATTCGACAAGTATAGCATGTGATCCCTTAGTCTAGGATAAACAAACAGTTTTTATAGCTTTATTGCTCTTCCCGTAATTGATACTTCATGAATTTTTTTTATGAATTTGTTATTTTTTTGTTCTATTTTTGGTCAAATTTTCATGAGTTTTTAATGAGCCGTTTAGCAAAAACATTTTCTGAAAGCAGAAATTGTACTGTAACGTCCCTTAGAAGAATGTAATTTTAAAAAAAAATATCTCAACTCATTCTCCACATAATGTTCTATCTCTAGACATAGTTTTATTTTGATCCGTCAAACGGTATGGCTTGTATGGCTCTCACAAGCTTTGAGATTGAATTGTAAGTCAAATTTTTTACATTTTATTGAAAAAAATAATATTTCCCGTTGTTTTAAAATTCTGAATATATTTTTAGTTTGTTCCATTTCTAACCTCAAAGATAATGTCAAAATTTTAAAACTCTAGAGTTATCAGTTTAGGAGAAAAAAATGTATACTAAAAATCGGTTTTTGGCAAAAAAAGTGACTTTCCCGTCATGCATAATTTTTCCCAAACAATAGGGATCATCTACACAATGGGGCCTATTTTTGGGTAAAATATGTACTTGATCCATCAAAGATTTTGGACCGTAGCGTCGTAACAAGCAATGCTAACACACTTACTACCACCTACCCACACACACACAGACATAATCGAGAAAACTTCATAAAACGACTTTTGGGACCTCAAAACATGTAATTCCGTCAAAATCTCGAGATCGAATTTTTTCACGATCACTATACTTTACTTATAGTAAAGTAAAAAAGTCAATAAGTGTTGTTAATATCATAAGTTTACCAGTATTAAAAATAAAGATACTCTTCGCATATTAGATCTGAGCTCTGTTACTGGTCATTGCACAGCTAATGTACAAGTGCAATTAGCTAATATACAAGTACAATAACGATTAACATAACTATCAATAATTATTTTTGGTTAATACAAGTGCTAAATAATAATACAAGGTTAAATTCTTCACTTTTGCCAATCTTTGTAGAGATATTATATTGGGAAGACACTATTTTAGTTGCATACTGTATATTATATAACATCTTTAGATTCAAATATTATCTGAGGTAAAATGGATAAACCAACAAAAGTCTCCATACAAATGAAATTTTATTCAACGCGTTTCGAACACTTTGTGTTCATCATCAGGAAGACACCAAGGATGTGGTACTGACGGGTTGGTCCAGTGAAAACAACTGACCAACTGACATCCTTGGTGTCTTCCTGATGATGAACACAAAGTGTTCGAAACGCGTTGAATAAAATTTCATTTGTGTGGAGACTTTTGTTGGTTTATCCATTTTACCTCAGAATGAGTAAATACCACACATTTACGGATTGCACAACTAATGACATCTTTAGATGTTTAGAGGCTCATTTGAATGTTTTTGGTTCTACCTTAAAAATTAAAACTCCTTTGTTTTCCCCAAATTTGTCCTCTAATTGTGGGCTTACAGCCATTAAGTCCAGAAAGTATTTTTTGGAGGATGGTATTTTCATTGAAAAAGAGACTTGAAAACTACTACTAATCAAAAACATAAAAGAACATAGTTTTATTTGCTCTCCGTGCTTTTACTTTTGATTGCTGTTCTGTGAAAAGAAAGTTTAGCTCATTTATTATTTGGTAGCCGTTCCATTATTTGGGTGAGCCCAATTACCGGGTTCATTTTAAATTGGTGTCCAATTTTTACCAAACTTAATTGTATTCAGAGTACGGATCATTAATGAGTACCTGTTATAGTACAGGCTTGGTATCGTTTAGCTTAATATTCTCTCTAAGCTATAGCAATGTGCCCTGATTTTTTTTTTTTTTTTTTGTGAAGAAATCGAGGCCAGACTGGAGAATCGAACCCAGGATCTATCAGTCCAGAGGAGAGTAAGTAAGCCACTAGCCCCTTAAAATACATGGTGTAGGCTATTCTCAAACCATTATTAATCATGTCACTCATTTGGATGCTTCCCACATATCCATGGGAACAGTACACTCTTTACAAAGGTAAATATTTTAGTGTCTTACATCTTGCTATCACTTATAATAAAATACCTATCATGATAAGTGGGAGGTATCTTTTATATACATAAGGATCTTTGTGAAATCTTGTATATATATATAAATATATCGAAAAAAAGATTTCACATAAACACGTGAAATAACAATCAATGATCAAACCACAATAAGAAATGGGAAAACAAGACTAAGAGTCAAGTTGGGTTTTTGACTCTGACGAGGACCGCTTGTTACGGTTGAAAGATCTTAGTCTTGTTTTCCCATTTCTTATTGTGGTTTGATCATTGATATATAAATATATATATATCTTCACTTAATTAAACGAAACACGATTCAAACTGGACACAATATGAGTTCAAAATTCAAGAAGAGTAACACACAGAGTAAGGAAACACACTCACTAGGACTCAAATTTTCGGGTAATTAGTCTTCAGGAGAAAAGAGAAAGGGAGACCAAGCACGTTGTAGTAACCCAAACTACTTGCCGTTGCGTCTACAACGTGCTTGGTCTCCTTTTCCCTTTTCTCCTGAAGACGGATTACCCGAAAATTTGAGTCTGTAAGTGTGTTTCCTTACTCTGTGTGTTACTCTTCTTGAATTTTGAACTCGTAAATAGATATATATATATATATATATATACAGCAGATCCAATAATATATCGACCGTTTGATAGAATAGGTGTGTTATCTAATCGGGATTCGGTCAAATTTTCTAGGTTCAAAAATCAAACTCTCATTGCCGACGTTTCGGTTTTATTTAAAACCTTTTTCATAGGCCTACAAACAAAGGATAATAAGAAATCACATATCAACATCTTATCATATAAACAATAAGAAATGAATTGTTACAACTTATGAATATTATAAGCAGAAGTATTTAGAGATAAATAAAATAGTGAACAGTGTTGAGGTTACTTGTAATGTTATATTATTAGTCTAGTCGAAGGTTTTGTCCGGTTAATATTGTTATTCCTTTAAATAATGTAAAATTCATTTTCTTAGTTTAAAAAAATTCTTACTTCTGGAAGTAATATTGTTTTATTTCTAATATTAATATTAATATTCAGTTCTAATACCGAAAATTAGAGACTGTAAGTGTGTTCTTTTGATTTCTCTATGTTTCTTTTTCTATATTGAATTATATTTGTCCGTTTTTTGGATCGTATTTCCAACGAAAAAGTGTATATATATATATATATATATATATATATAAGTATTTATATATAGGGCCTCTATAGACATGGAGGGCAGGGCACTGAACCAACTATTTGCGCGTCCCTTCACCTACCTCTCTTACTATCTTATAGTTTTGTATCAAAATTGTTTGAACTGGGTATTACATTGAGGTCACTATTTTGAATATTTAAAGAAGGATTATAGTCTTTGATGTAAAGGGCTTCGAGGATATGTAATCTGATGTCGTCTCGGAAGCTTTATAAGATGGTTGTCCCCTCAGTCAGGTTCTCTCTCGATAATTTCTTTTTGAGCACCTCTTTGGCATGCCTCTTCGGTGCTCCTCCTGCAAGGTGGAGAGTCAATCGCTGAGATAGCTTCGTCGTAGTCAGCCCTATACAATTGGAAGTGGAAAATAAATGAAAGTTACCGCAAACTAGCGAGGAAACTAGAGAACAACAGCAAGAAATTGGTCAACGCGGAAGCTGCTGCCAACTTCAATAATACTTGTTTGAGTGTAGACCTGCTGCCATCATACACCAATGTAAATATATATAAATATATATAAATATATATATCTTCACTTAATTAAACGAAACACGTTCCAAACTGGACACAATACGAGTTCAAAATTCAAGAAGAGTAACACATAGAGTAAGGAAACTTAAAGTGTGTTTCCTTACTCTGTGTGTCATCTTGAATTTTGATATATAATATATATATATATGAATTAGACACCACAATAAACAAATATAAATTAATTACAATGCTCTAAGGCCTTTCGTCACAACATCATCAGCTCTCTGATGATGTTGTAACGAAAGGCCTTAGAGCATTGTAATTAATTTATATTTGTTTATTGTGGTGTTTAATTCATATATTATATCAAGAGTTATTGTTGATTATTAATTTATATATATATATATATATATATATATATATATATATATATATATATATATACGAAAGCTCAAAATAGATAATGTTAAAAACAGCTGAAGACATTTTCTTGCTATTAATTAATAGTTATTATTTACTATCAGATCTTCGAATGGTTACACATCTTATTACTAAATAATTCATAGAACCTATGAAAAGGGTTATCAAATAATTATTTTTGATCTTGTTTAGATGTTATAATAAAAAAAATAATACATAAAAATATATAAAGAATTCTTTTGAAGTGATAACTGAAAGATGAATAAAATAATGCTGGACTGTTACATACGAAACATTTATTAATAATAATGTTAAAATTACAAATAATATTCTCAGATAACGTCAAGATAACATATTTAGGTAAAAAAAGAATTAATTTAATTTAAATAAAAACTGCTATGTCTTCAAGAGGTTTCCTTTTAATGTCTGGAATTGTAGCATCGGAAGAGGGATACCCTACAGGAAGTAGAAAAATCAGCTTTTCATTGGAGGGTCTAGTCAATAAGGACCGCAAAGCTGGGCCACAATTAAGAGGAGTTGATGTCAATGTTACCAAACCTGCCATCTGAAAAAAAAACAAAAACTATATAACTCACAGCAGGAAATGTTTACTGCAAAATAACTTATAAGCAACACAAAACTTACAATTGTATGGTAAAAGAGTTAATGAAATAGTTTTCTCCACATATAGAAATTTAATAATATAAAGAACGGTATTTCAAAGACATACTGTTCTTCTGTAGGCACTAACCAATGACTCATCATCATGTTACAACTGTCGTACCACAGACACTCATCCTTGGTTAAGTCCAGAAGAACACTACGTGTTCGAAACACGTTGTTGAATGCTATTAAATATCAATATGTGGAGACTATTTTAATAACTTTTTTTTACCCTACAATGAGTAAATACTACATAATAACTGATTACAGCACTACCTTAGAACAAAACTTAAATATATCAAAAAGAAAAGCCAAATACATGAAATTCCTAAATAACTTAGCCACTGAGTAGACAGACTGAAGCAAATCTTAAAATTCGATTCGCTTGATTCAGGATAATTTAAATTTTAATTAAATTATTTAAATTAATTTTAATTTTTTTTTTTAAATATTTCCGAACATTACAACGAATTTTTCTATTTTAAATGATAATATTACTTCTAAATATATGAACTTGTAGTATCCAAAAATACAAACAAAAAAAAATGATACTATAAATGAGTCGATTTCTTTAAAATGTAGTATCATTACGGATCATATTTTCAATTATGAGGTATATTTCAACTAAAAACATATATAAAAGAGAAACATTACGTTGCTGAAAACAGATTTGAGCTAAAACATTTATTATTCGTAAAAGAAAATATTTATTATATATAATTTATTATTCGAAATAGAAAAACCGTCTTTTTTTTCTTTTTTTTTTAAACATATCCCCTAGCGCAGGGCTTCTTAAACTGTGGGTCGCGACCCCCAGGGGGGTCGCGAGACTACTGAAAGGGGGTCGCAAAGATCTGATACTTTTCAATCATTATAAATAAAATTTTAAAATTATTATACACACTACGTACAAATATAAATACAAATAAAAATCATACAAAATACTATTGTAGTTTCCAATTATATATATGTGAAATGAATGGGTACGTATTCTTTAATCCTTATTTTATTTACATTGTAAAATAGTGCGATATTACATCTACAACTACGGTTACTATATATTTCATTATATGGAGGAGGGGGTCGTTTAAAATTTCCTAAGCTTGAAGGGGGTCGCTATATAAAAAAGTTTAAGATGCCCTGCCCTAGCGGGTGATAACGTCAGCCTTTTTACCAACAAAACTAATGAAACATAAGTTACTTATTTTACATAAATGTTCTACTTCAAAATATTTTTAAAATTTCCCGCATTTTTAGTTATTCATCGAACAAAATTATTACTTTTGTCCTAGTCATTTAAACTTCGTATCAAAATATTTTTTTTAAATTTCTTCTAAAAGTTCATCTTATTATTTGGAAATAGACAAAATCATACTTTGATTTTAATTTAAAATATAAAATATATTTTATAATTGATAAAATATATATTTTATCAAAAATATATATATTTTATTAAAAATATATATTTTTTAATTAAAATATATTAAAATTTATATATATATATATATATATTTATTTTAAAATATATATATAAAATATTTATAAATTTTAAAATATTTAATTTAAAATATATAAAATATATTTAATTTTAAAATATATAAATTGTGTTAAGTAAGTTAATGTTTCTTTTGATCAGTAAATTTTTTTAAGTTTCTACAATAAGAAAATAATGTCAATCATGAATGCAGATAGAGAATTTCATTTGCGATGTTGATTTCATCTTCAGAAATACAATCAATCTTGATTTGCATTAGAATAAACAACATGATATATGAACAAGATACACAAAACAACACAATATATAAACACGATACGCGAAACAACACGATTCATGACAATATGAGATCTACAATATCTCTAAAGATATATCGAGACAGCAATTGGGACTGACATATCCAAAATTAGGGCTATAACCAGAAGATTTCTTGCTCTAAATTGTAAGTTAATGTTATTAATAATTACTTTAAGTGTAATTGTAAATATAATTTTTTTTTAATGTTTTTGGGCTTTCCAAAGACAAAAGTAAAATAACATCTACTGAGGTGACCTTTTAAATTTTTCATAAGAAAATTAACCAAACATTATTGGTTTATAAACAGTGGCGTAGCAAAGGGGGAGGGGACGACATTTTTAAGGGGTAAAAATAAAAAAAAAATTAAAATAATAAAAAGTCAACAAAAATCTGAAATTTTATACCAAAATAAGTTTTTAAGATCGTAATGGTTTTTATGTTTTATGTATGTCATATTGTTTTTTAACAGATTTTCAACTGTAATATTTGCAAATTAAAAATAAATTTATTTTAAATTTTTCAAAACAGGTTTTTTTAATGGGGATGAAAATTTATTATATTATTTATGTTACTAGTTAATTTATTTTAACAATTTTGTTTTAAAATTTGAATTATACGTTTTTGTTTTGAAAAATCTTTGGTTTTCTTTGATGATGACTGTATATGTATACAAGTACTGTAATATGTACAATAGTATAATACAGTGTTTCCCAAAGTGGGCAGTACCGCCCCCCTGGGGGCGGTGCTTTGATATCGGGGGGCGGTAATGCAAAAAGGAGTTGGATATTCTATTTCCATAAATTAAAATGTTCATGCAATATAATTTCTAAATTTATGTGAAAACACCACATGTAAACTTCTAGGAAAAGGTTTCTTAAAATTATTTGTTTTGATAATTCATTTTATGTTAAAAGTATATTCTCATCTAAGTTTCTTTTATTGTGTATTAATTCTTTTGCATAAATATGCTATGAAACAATACATATATTGGATTATAAATAAATATTCGATTAGTCATTATATTAATTTAATTATTAAAATGTTACTCATTTCGTTATTTAGTCTAAGATTCTGATTATTATTGAGGAGTGTTGAGTATAGGTTTACGGACCCAAGGGGGCGGTCGCTCGAAAAAGTTTGGGAAACACTGGTGTAGATGATCCCTATTATTTGAGAGCAATTATGCATGATGGGAAAGTCAGTTTTTTTTCCTCCAAAAACCTATTTTAAGAATAAATTTTTTTTCTCCTAAACTACTAATTCTAGTGTTTTGAAAATTTGGCATTCTTTTTCAGGTTACAAATGCCATAAACGAAAAATATATACAGATTTTTAAAGATTCTTTTAAATTTCAAAATAATATGAAGTATTATACCTTCAAATGGAAGGGGGGGGGGGGGGCAAATTAGGGCGGCAAAAATAGTTGCTACACAACTGTTTATAATATACAACTATGCAGATTAAAATGATATAGAGTTCTATCGTGATGGTCAAAAATTAATAAATATAGCACAGCTTAATAAAGAATAATAATAAAACCGAAAAATAAAATCAATGTTTTTTTACCTCAACCACATATATAGACCAAACCTCGATAAAAAAAGAAAGATAATGTTAAATATAGACCAAACCTTGATAAAAAAGACAAATAGTGTTAAAAATATAAAAAAAATATTGATAACATTTTCAAATGAAACAGCAAATTTAATATTTTAGTTACTAATGTCACAATTAAAAATTAAAGGTAATTAGTTTATATAAAAAAGATATAATTTAATTTAGAAATAAAAGATATATTAAAAATATTTTCAAAATTTGTACTGACATGAATAGCACTCAGTAAAAATCCCACTGATATTGCTGTACTTATTTCATTGTAATAATGGTTTCTTTTAGTCCCATCAGAATTGAATCCATAAGTTTGTTTAAAAACTAAAATCAAACAAGGTGCAGTTGTAAGGTACTCCTTCTCAAATGTTGTTTTGAAAGCCTTCAAATCAGTTACCCATTGCTTCCCTGTAAATCAGATAATTTATGAATTATTGTAAATTAAAATTACAACTTTAATAATACTAAATCTTTAGTTGTGCAATCCGTAATTGTGTGGTATTTACTCATTCTGAGGTAAAATGGATAAACCAACAAAAGTCTCTACACAAACTTCATTTGTGTGGAAACTTTTGTTGGTTTATCCATTTTGCCTCAGAATGATTTAATAATACTATTTCAAACCAATGTTAATTTAGTAATAATTAATTTAAACAATAAATAAAACAGATACATAATCTAAGATTATCTTATGGTATTAATTATATTATTATAATACATATATTCTAACGTAGTGCAATCAGCTATTATGCGGTATTTACTCATTGTAGGGTAAAAAGCTAATGAAATGGTCTCCACATATAAAAATTTAATGGTATAAACAACGCGTTTCGAACACGTAGTGTTCTTCCTCAGGCATTAACTAAGGGTGAGTGTCTGGTACAACTGACTGATAAGATAGAACTTTTAGATAATAGTTTGAATTTCTACCCCTCCAAACAAATAAAAAGTTCTAACGTAGTGCAATCAGTTGTAGCACAGACCTTAGTTAATGCCTGAGGAAGAACATTACGTGTTCGAAACGCGCCGTTTATACCATTAAATTTTTATATGTGGAGACCATTTCATTAGCTTTTTACCCTACAATACTACATATATTTGATTATTGTTTAAACCGATCCCTAGGCGGTTGATAACGTCAGCCGTTGTTTACCGGCTTTTTGTTTGATCGGTGATTCTACATTGGGAGTCCTAAATTTTGCCTAACTCAAGTGAATTTAGAGTAGGGATCTTTAAGGAGTGCCTGACATCGTACAGGCTCGGGACCGACGGTTTAACGTCCTCTCCGAGGGACGACGAGCTCAGATTTATTCACCTCCGAGTGAATAAATCGAGGGCCAGGTGGGGATCGAACCCGGACTACCACTCCAGAGTTGAGTACATAAACCACTGAGCTAACCTGGCTCCACTATTATACTGTAAGTAAAATGTATAATAATAACAACATATTGACTATAAAAACGTGAAACAAAAATCAGAGTCCAAACCACAGTAAGAAATCAGAAAATAAAAATTCATGTGAAATTTTACTCCGACGAAGAACGCTTGTTAGGTTGAAACATCTTAGTCTATCTTCTGATTTCTTACTGTGGTTTGGACGTTGATAATGTACAATTTATACCATAAGATTATAGTACAATGGTACTATACCATTAGAATAATATAATGTATAATCACTTTTGTGGTATCAAGGTAGATATGATTACTAATAACTGAATGGTTTAAGCTTACGCCGTTTAATATTTGCATTTGATGTAATGATTGCATAAGTAATATATTTTAATGAGTGTCACCAATCTTTCATATTGGCTACCGTTAACTGTTTGGAGTTGTAAAAGTATGATTACATTTTCGTTAAAATCAGTACAATGGGGATTCCTAAATTTTGCTTAATTCAAGTGTATTTAGAGTAGGGTTCTTATCGAGTATTTTACATCGTACATGCTCATAATATTATCACCTTTTAATGCTGTTCTAGGGCTGTAAAGTGTGGCTCATTTATTATTACGCACCCATTTTAGTATTGGGTGAACCACATTCCCAGGTTATTCTATTCTATTTGGAGTGTCCTACATTCTGTTGAACTTAAGTATATTTATTAGTAAATTGACTAGAATGTACGAAAAAAATGAAAGAGACGGAAGACTAAAGAAAGAGAGAAAGAAGAAGAAAAACATACAAAATGTCAAGCTAACTTCATTTATCCATTTTTATGGACTTCAACAAGATTACCGATTAGAATTAGCTCTTTAGACACGGCGCTCTATTTAAATATGGAAAACATGTTTAAACAAGTTTGACATTGATGTTTATAACTGTCAACAATATTTTCTAAGTTGAATAACTGTACGTCAGATAAGTACACACTGGTAATAAAGTAAATATCATCAAGTTCACAACAGATAATAGATCACAGCATCCATGATAAAAACTAATATGACCAGTAAAACTTAGGGGAAGAAGAAGTTGAGGCCTCATCAACTTGAAACACTTAAATTCTGACCCAATCCTAAATCCCCAAAACTATGTTATACTTTTCTGTATTACCACTAGACGATGTTCGAATCCTATTTCAGAGGAAAAAGAGGCTCTAATATAAGTAATGCCGGAAATTCCTAATCATTAAACTATTTCAAACCAACAAAATTAACTATTTATTAAATTAAAAATAGGATTATTGCATTAGCTTCAACATAATATACAAGTAAAATACTTACTTATCTGCAGTTTTTTCACTTTCCATGATGTAATAATTAATTCATGTATTTGCTTATTTTTAATTGTGTATAACGACTATATAAAAAGTATGTTTTTATAGTCATATCTTATCAATTCAAAATTAAAAAAAAGTATTAATCATTTGAAACTAGTAAACTTTAATGCCGTTGTATTAAAGTCATCATAAATAAAGTCATTTTCTTCTTGATAATGTCGTTAAGTTAGTAACTGAACTTGAAATCTCGCTTTTAACTTCTCGTTGTAGATAGCGTATTAAAGGCAGGTCGATTTGACCTAACTGGCTCAAGTTTTGGTAACTCGGATACTCAAAAGGAGTGCTCTATGTTTTGGGGAACGCTATATCTTGAAGAAGCCATTCATCAAGGACGTCATGTACCAAATATTGGCAATAATGTGGGAGAGGAGGACAATAGACTAGGAAGCAATACCCACTTAAGCGATGTTATCTGTTTGGGAGAAGTATAGACTGAAAGAAGCTCTATGTGTTTTGGAGTAACTTCTTGGTGACTCCATGTACTGGAGTACGTTATGTGCTAAATGATATCGTGTAGTAGGGGTTGCTATGTGTTAGGGAGTGCTGTGATGCGTTACTTCATGTGGCAGGTGTGGGGGACTCACCATCTTACGACAGGTGACGCTTTCTTGGTACCATATGGGTAGGGTGAGGTACTTGCCATCATGCAGGAATAAATAAGAGTTCATTACATTTACAATATTATGCTGAAAAACAAAAATCTTTTAAAACATTAACATGATATTCCTTTAGATCAGTGTTTCCCAAAGTGGGCGGTACCGCCCACCTGGGGGGCGGTGCTTTGATATCGGGGGGCGCTAATGCAAAAAGGAGTTAGGATTCCATTTCCATAAATTGAAAATGTTCATGCAATATAATTTCTAAATTTAAGTGAAAACACCACATGTAAACTTCTAGGAAAAGGTTTCTTAAAATTATTTGTTTTGATAATTTATTTTTATGTTAGAAGTATATTCTCATCTAAGTTTCTTTTATTGTGTATTAATTCTTTTGCATAAATATGCTATGAAACAATACATATATTGGAATGTAAATAAATATTCGATTAGTCATTATATTAATTTAATTATTAAAGTGTTGCTCATTTCGTTATTTAGTCTAAGATTCTGATTATTAAGGAGTGTTGAGTATAGGTTTACGGACCCAAGGGGGCGGTCGCTCCAAAAATTTTGGGAAACACTGCTTTAGATTAACATTTTATAAAGTATACTGAAATAAATTATAAAAGAATCAGTTTTGAATATAACACCAAAAAAAATGTAATAGATCATTTCAAAACATTGGAACATTATAACAAACTGACGAAAATATTGGGCCTTATGTTTTATAATGTTTGAATATTGTTACGGTCAGCTAGCTATGATTTGATATATTTTTAATTATGTTATCGTGATATACGCATATAAACTGAACATGGGGCGCTAACCACGTGACATGGAGCTTAAAGTACTAGTTATCCTCATGGACCCCTAGTAATCCTCATGGACCTCTAGTATTCCTCATGGACCCCTAGTAATCCTCTATGGACCTCTAGTAATCCTGATGGACCCCTAGTAATCCTCACGGACCCCTAGTAATCCTCTATGGACCCTTAGTAATCCTCATGGACCCCTAGTAATCCTCATGGACCCCTAGTAATCCTCTATGGACCCTTAGTAATCCTCATGGACCCCTAGTAATCCTCTATGGACCCTTAGTAATCCTCATGGACCCCTAGTAATCCTCATGGACCCCTAGTAATCCTCATGGACCCCTAGTAATCCTCTATGGACCCTTAGTAATCCTCATGGACCCCTAGTAATCCTCATGGACCCCTAGTAATCCTCTATGGACCCTTAGTAATCCTCATGGACCCCTAGTAATCCTCTATGGACCCTTAGTAATCCTCATGGACCCCTAGTAATCCTCTATGGACCCTTAATAATCCTCTATGGACCCCTAGTAATCCTAATGGACCCCTAGTAATCCTCTATGGACCACTTTGTAAACCACTCATGCAGACTAATACTTATCTGTTCACAAAGAATTAGGCTTTACTTATTACTTATCTGTTAAGTTCATTTCCCAAATTTGTCATAACATAATTACATATATAGATTATGCCACTTTGTCTTAGAAGCTAGAAAACTAAGGATGCTCAACAGTACAAAGTGGTCATCACAAGACTTTAAAAAAAAAAAAAATTCAATTTTATTCTAAACATGACTATTTTAAACTAACCCATTCTCCTTTCATAGTTTATCATCTCTTCATATTCAACAATATCTCTTATCTTAGCTTTAACATCTGAGTCATGCACAATCACATAGGTCCATGGTTCTGTGTGAGCTCCACTCGGTGAAGTCCCTGAAAATTTACCAAAAAAAAAAAAAAATTTATTTACAATCTATTTTAAAAATATCATCACAATATATGATGATATATTATTATATTATATCATTAGTTGTGCAATCCGTAATTGTGTGGTATTTACTCATTGTGAGGTAAAATGGATAAACCAACAAAAGTCTCCACACAAATGAAGTTTTATTCAACGCGTTTCGAACACTTTGTGTTCATCATCAGGAAGACACCAAGGATGTGGTACTGACGGGTTGGTCCAGTGAACACAACTAGTTAGTTCACCTACCTAGTTGTGTTCACTGGACCAACCCGTCAGTACCACATCCTTGGTGTCTTCCTGATGATGAACACAAAGTGTTCAAAACGCGTTGAATATAACTTCATTTGTGTGGAGACTTTTGTTGGTTTATCCATTTTACCTCAGAATATATTATATCATTACTATTATAGCTGCTTACTTTCTAATTAGATGACTTGAGATTTTTATTTGATTTATTAAATTGTCATAAACATATTTTTATTGAAAATATTATGTATTAATTCAGATTTAGACATCACAAATGCTAGTATACTCATTTTTCTGTTCTAACATACCAGATATATTAGAATTTCTAGTAATATGAATTTATTTTTTCATGTTACATTTCTCAAAGGTTCATATATTCAAATCTTATATATGTTTTTAACTACTTTGACGATTATAGACGGCTTATAAACATCTGTACCGAGGCTGTAGGATGCCAGGCACTCTGATAACTGATTTTGAAGGTTTTTTTTTTAAATTTAAAAATACTTCAAAATCAGGTTTTTTTGTATTTTAAAAGCTTCATACTCTGTATGAAGAATCTCCATTAAATAGTTTTAAATTCTACATAAAAGAGGAGATTTACAAACATAAAAGTCTTCTATTTAATTAGATATGACATTCATTAGTTCATATCAATTTTAAATTTATTAAGTTTTATAACAAATTTTAATTTTTGTTAGATACAATAATAATATTCTTGAAACCAGGGTTTCGGACAAATTAAGATTGATCCCAAAAGCATTAAAAAAAATTAAAACCAGGGAAACAACAGCTATATAAATAGAAATATATACATACGAGTAGATTTGTTTGTGCAAACTAGTCCATCTAGATATTCACTTTGGAATCATTACTATTATTGCTTACTTTCTAATTAGATGACTTGAGATTTTTATTTGGTTTATTAAATTGTCATTAACATATTTTTATTGAAAATATTATGTATTAATTCAGATTTAAACATCACAGTCAATCATATGCAGTATATTTATTTAT
This sequence comes from Hermatobates lingyangjiaoensis, assembly GCA_026182355.1. NCBI lineage: Eukaryota > Metazoa > Arthropoda > Insecta > Hemiptera > Hermatobatidae > Hermatobates > Hermatobates lingyangjiaoensis. Next base: position 191,304 of record JAPFBL010000497.1, on the reverse strand, counting down.
TTCTGAAACCGATATCTCACGATGATAAGATTTTATTTTCACCATTATGTAATCAGTTAATTAATGATTGATAAGAAGAAAGAACAAATCATTTATAAACGCTGGATGAAAAAAAAATCTACAAATATTTTGAACGCAAAAGTTTTGTGACGTGTATTTACTTTTCAAATTTCCAATTAGAATAAAAAATTAAGGGAAATTGATACATAAATAAAAGTACGGATTAAGCTATGATAGAATAAAATAAAACTGAGAATACAAATAATAATAATAAATTAAATAATTAAAAAAAAAATTGATGATAAAATATGAAAAGGCAAGGAACTTTTAAACATTATCGCTTTTGATTGAGGCCAGGTGCACTGCGCGCACTTAATAGCCTTAAAATATGGGCTTCTTCGGAGGCTCGTAGTGTGAGATCTTTGCAGTCAGGGGGTATTTGTCGCAGTACTAAGATCTCAACTAAAGATGTTCATCAGAATTAGACAGAACTAAGTGATTCATCGTGAAACGTATATATATATTTGTATAATTAGGGAGCAGATTTTCATTCATACAAATTTCGTTAAACACTTTTTGAACCTTTGTTTTACTCTCTTTTCTTATTAACTTTTCTAATTTTCTAATTAATGTTTTGATGTTTTCTGGGATGTTGAACAGTTATTATTTCATATCCCAGAAAACATCAAAACACTAATTAGAAAATTAGAAAAGTTAATAAGAAAAGAGAGTAAAACAAAGGTTCAAAAAGTGTTTAATGAAATATATATATATATATATATATATATATATATATATAATAGGACGGCGTGATAGCCGAAATGAACGATAATAGTAAGTGTTAGTCTCTTTTTTGTTAGAGATGGTTAGAGGATATGTTATGTCAGATTTCACTTTATTCAGCTGTGTCGAATCTGACATGATATTTTTAAATATATATATTCAAGAAGGACTGTTCCCAACTTTTATGAAAATTAGAATGAAATATATTTCTTTGTAAAATTAAAACCATTATTTTTATTAGAATCGAATTTTGCTCTCAAGCATTTTTACCTAGTCTGGTAAACCAAGAAAAAAATAGATGAACATTTGCAGCATATAGGAAAACAAAAATAAAAGATTGTATATAGCCCAAAGAATTAAGTACTTCTGATTTATAAGCCCAGGTTTCGCATAAAAATTGTTCGGCATTTTCAAGGCTAAAAACAATTTACTGAAAACATAAACAGTGAAAACAAATACATCCACAGAGTATCAACTAACAAAAAACACAATAAGCAACAAACAACGAATAAAGTAAAACATTGTCTATTTTTGGTTTTATTTTACTTTATTTGTTGTTTATGTGTTTTTTGTTTTCTGTTGGTTGATATTCTTTGGATATATTTGTTTTCAATAAATTGTTTTTAGCCTTGAAAAATAAACAAAGTGAAAAGTTGAACCAGTGGGTTTCATTCTTTATTCATGTGCATCAAAGCTATTTGTGTTACTCTTACTATGTATGTCTGTTACGCAGAATGTGTATAGTTGTATATTTCTAAATAAAGATGTTACAAAAAAAAAGATAATAAATTTTTGGTAAAACATCGGCTTATAATCAGGACTAGTTAATTCTTTGGATCAAATCCTCAAGAAATCCAGTTTCAATTTTAAGAATCATTGATTGAGAATCTATATCAATCTTGTATACAGTCAAATATCTATTATATGTATTGATCTTACATATATTCAAATTTACATTTGAATGTAGCATATTCATATATGAAATAATAAAATAATTGTTCTGAGGTAAAATGGATAAACAAACAAAGGTCTCCATACAAATGAAGTTTTATTCAACAGCAACACGCGTTTCGAACACTTTGTGTTCATCATCAGGAAGTCACCAAGGATGTGGTGCTGAAGGGTTGGTCCAGTGAAAACCAGTTGATCGTAAAAAAATTCGATCTCGAGATTTTGACGGAATTACATCTTTTAAGGTCCCAGAAGTCGTTTTATGAAGTGAAAACCAGGTTGTTTTCAGTGGACCAACCCTTCAGCACCACATCCTTGGTGACTTCCTGATGATGAACACAAAGTGTTCGAAACGCGTTGTTGCTGTTGAATAAAACTTCATTTGTGTGGAGTCTTTTGTTTGTTTATCAACTTTACCACAGAATGAGTAAATACCACACAATTACGGATTACACAACTCATGATTTAAAATAATTGTTATTTAATCATTACCTAACATAGGGATCAAATTATCATAAATAATTACTGCCTGTAATAAAATACGATCAATTAATTAATTATAATTAATCACCTAATCAATCATCAAAGTATAATTAATAAAATGTTTTTAAATTCTACAGATCGCCTTCATATGTAAAGAACAAAATATTACTCAATGTTCAATTTCTTCAAATAAATTAAAAAATATATAAAATTATCTTTTTACAATAAAAGACAACAGTATACTTCTACCTAATAAAAATTTAATCTTTCAAATTGATAAAATTTTACCTCCAGTTTTAATAATATTGTTTATCACTTCAATTGGTATTTTCTCAGAACTAAATTTACGAACAGATCTCCTTTTGTTCATGATTGTATAAAATTCTTCAGATTTTCTTATCATTTCTTTTTCCGTTATTTTAGTGAAGTCTACAGGAATATGGTTTAGGTCTTCAGGAAATGGTGGAAGATAACAGTAGTCATCGTCCTTTTTCTCTAAAAAATACACAAGTGATGTAGCTTTAACCCTACTATAAGTTAAAGTAGTATTATCAAAGTCATTGGCAATCAATTAAATTCAACAATTAATCTAATTTAAGCTGATTCAACTTCGTTAATTACAACAAAATTGTAATTACTTTTACAGTACTTTAAAAAAAAAAAAATTAGATACGTAACGGTAGTTAATAAACAATTACGATTTGAAGCATCATACAATAATATTATTAATAGCATTATTAAAGGGTCATTTAGTAATAGCATTATTAAATATTAATTAAATATTTAATTAATAATTAAATATTATTAAATCATTAGAATTAAGAACAATTATACGTTGTGTTATCAATGCGAACAGAAGATCTAAAGTAGTTAATTCCATTTTCAATTTGTTTTGGCTATCATATCAGATCGTTTATAAATATAAAAACATCACAAATAAAAAGTAAAACCAATCAAAAAGATACTATTAATCTTTAATTTTATAATTGTTTTTTAATTTCTTTCTACAAATCATTAATTAGCGTGAACTCATTATGAATTATTAAAAAAAATATCTTAATTATAGTTAAATTGTGGTTAATACGTTTAACAGTAAGTATATTACATTTTATGCTAAATAATGTTAACAGTTGTTATTTTTTCACTTAATTATCTTCCAATATAATTCAAATCTACTGACTATTCTGTAAAAAGATTAATTCAAATAAATTAGTTATTTCTATTATTAGAAATTTAATAAAATTAAGGTGAACAAATGAACAAGTGATACATATGGAATGTAGATATATATCCTCTTCCAATAATCCCAAATTGATTAAATGTCGTGGATGACTCAACACAAGTATAATATAAAATTTGAAGTTTATACATATCTAAAAAAAAAAAAGCTGGAAAAAATTAGTACTTGATTTCATATAATGTATAATAAAGTTCCTTTTCAATAACAGAGATATTTCTCAAAGACGATAGATCAGTGGTTCTCAAACTGGGGTCCGCGGTCCCCTAGGGGACCGCGAAGAGTCCATTCAGTACTTGAAATTGTCGACTAGCCCATTTGGGATTGTTACAGTCATAATGACATCGTTGTTGGGAAAGGATATCAAAGCGTTGCATCTCAAATTACACCTTTTTCCGTTTGAAGTTTCTGGATAGGTGCAAAACTTATTTTCTGTGAATTGTCAATTGGTGATTTTTGGATCCAAATGGTACAGTCCTATCCTAAAGTTGCAAAGCTGGCTCTAAAGGTTCTGATTCCATTCGTAACCACCTATGAATGTGAGAAGCATTTTCTGCATTACTTGCCATCAAAACAAAATCCCGAAACAGGTTAGAAGCCACAAATGATATGAGAGTTGCACTTGCCAAAACTAAACCAAATATAGAAGAACTGGTTGAGGAAAAGCACATGCACCCATCACATTGAATGAAGTTTTAATATATTTCAATGTTGATATTTTCTGATTGAATAATTGATTAAATAAGATTTTTTTTTGTTTTAATAGAAATCGGTTGCAATTTTTTGAAAAAATATTTGTGTGTTTGAATAAACATTTGTTTCCCCAAAATGTCTTGTTCCAGTAACCTATATGTTAACTGGTTGTTATAAAAGGGTCCGTCAGCCATCTAAAATATCATAAAGAGACCGCCATGCAAAAAATCTCAAAATAGTTTGAGAACCACTGCGATAGATGGATCTGTCTAACTGTGGGACTTTTAGAGTGTAGAAAAAGAAATATAGATGCACACACACAACGTAAATCCAATGAATTTAGTATAAAACATTAAAAATAGATTCAGAGGAACACGATGTAGTAGAAATACTACTTTACACGTTAAGAATTGTTAAAGATTTCAATTATACGCGGGTGGTTTCATTCACTATGATAAATGGTATGACATATTATATATCACAGAAATGAAACAAAATACAAGTATAACCATTTTTACATAAACGCAATTTACAGAACTTAATCGTTACGAATTTAAAAGGAAAACAAACAAAAAAAACTGTTTACATACATACTCACAATGATGAAATCACAAATGAAGGATTTCTAAAAATAGAATGTCTGAGAATGAAGAAGGAATAAATAGAAAACAAGATTTAAACAGAAAATGTGTTTAACATGAGTACTTTATCGACATTTTGTCAAATTAAGCCTCAAGGTATGATTTTATCACTATGCTGAACTATAATGCCAATAATGTTAACCTGTTAATATATATATATATATATATATATATATATATTTGTAAAATTTGGAAGCAGTCCTTCATTTAAGCATATTTCGTTGAAGAGCTGACCGTATTTCGCTGATGTCATTTTCTTCACTAGTTTTTCAAGGTTTCTGAATACCTTCTTCTTTCCTTCATCCAAACGTTGGAGAATGTTAATTAAGTTGAAACCGACATGTTTCGACTGGCTTCCAGTCATCTTCAGGGTGATTAATTAAAGAAAGAGAAAAAAAAAGAAAAAAAAAGAAGAAAAATTATTAGTCTTTGGAGTTGGTATTAAGACACATTTTACAGTAAAAGTTTAAAGTAGAACCAGGACCAAGAGCAGCTACTTTAAACTTTTACTGTAAAATGTGTCTTAATACCAACTCCAAAGACTAATAATTTTTCTTCTTGTTTTTTCTTTTTTTTTCTCTTTCTTTAATTAATCACCCTGAAGATGACTGGAAGCCAGTCGAAACATGTCGGTTCCAACTTAATTAACATTCTCCAACGTTTGGATGAAGGAAAGAAGAAGGTATTCAGAAACCTTGAAAAACTAGTGAAGAAAATTACATCAGCGAAATACGGTCAGCTCTTCAACGAAATATATATATATATATGCGTTAATCATGTGACAAATAATTAATAAATACATATTATTACTTCCATAAATAGTTATTTTCATTTTAATTGGTTCAAATTTTGCAGTCAGGCAAATGTAAAAAGATGATTCGATTCTTTAACACTTATAATACGGATATATGTAATGGAAATATCACGATTCATCAACACTCACGATTCAAATTCTGCTGGTTTTCACTAATAAAGTCCTTGTCATTTTTCCTCCATGTTGATAGTAAAAGTTTATATACTGGAATGATTAGCAGAATTGTCCCAAGGAAAGGCCAGTAGTACGAAGTTATTTGAATTCTGGAAATCTCTTCCATCCTAAAATTATAAAATAATAGTTGCTTTAATTATCTCTCACCTTATTCATCTTTAATTTTATTTTATAATTGTTTTTTAATTTCAAAGTCATTGGCAATCAATTAAATTCAACAATTAATCTAATTTAGCTGATTCAACTTCGTTAATTACAACAAAATTGTAATTACTTTTACAGTACTTTAAAAAAAAAATTAGATACGTAACGGTAGTTAATAAACAATTACCATTTGAAGCAATCATACAATAATATTATTAATAGCATTATTAATTAGCCTCTGCTCACCTTAGGATTCAATCACACTGTGGACCTTTTTTATTCTTACGATTTATTATTTGAGAGGTGAACAAAATCTGACCACGTCGTCCCTCAGAGAGAATATTAAAACCGTTGATCACGAGCCTGTACGATGTCAGGTCCTCCTTAAAGATCTCTAATCTAAATCCAGTTGTTAGGCAAAATTTAGGGCGACTTTCAATATAGAATATTGACACAGGTAATGTGGCTTGCTTATTACGAAAAAGGTTGCCAAATAATTAATGAGTCACATTGTCCACCTCTAAAATAACACTAAAACGTTTTCACGCCTTATAAGAAAGAAACAAATAAACCATTTGAAAAAAAAAATATAACACGTCTGCTACTCTATTTCTATTTTATCTCTTCAGATAGTTTGTGTCATTCTAAAGACTGTGATAATATAAAAATAGATTGAATTAAAACAGAAAAGTTCGTTCAAGTTATCAGATTGACAAAAACAGTTTCAACTCTTCTCTATAAATTCCCTGTCACTTGGGTATGAGTAATCATGAACTGTTGAAGAACAATTAAAAACAAAAAAAAGCAATAACATTAAGGAAAACAAGTGTTTCAAGTCGAACTTATTTCACTTGAGAATGTTAAAGCTGAAATTTAGGACAACTGCTCTTAGAGAATAATTTCATCAAAAAAACATTTTTAGTCAGTCATTCCAATTAGTTTAATAACCCTATTATACTTTTATGAAACTCAGATTCATACAACACTAAGCAGTAAACCTATCAAAATTAGCTTAATCAACAAAATGTTATATTTGGGAGAGAAAAATAAAAATCATTTAGTAATTCCTCAATAAAGCATTAATTCTTTGTAATCAATAAGGCAGAAGAAAAACATTATTCATAAACATAACAAATTATAGATGCAATTATATATAACATAATATGCACTGTATAACCGGATGTTACATTGAATATTTTTAAAAAAGTTGCCTCTTTTTATGAATATTCGCAGGAAGTTTACCATGTTTCACTGAATTTGCGACTCCTGTTTTTAGAGATTAAATTTTCTTAAGAAAAATCGTAATTTCAAAAAATCTATATAAATAAAATAATGATTTTGTCTGTACATTGCTTGGAAACTTCATTTAACGCAGGAATTTAAGTTAACGAGACCAAGTTTTTCTCACATGGTCAACTGTAGTTTACTTGCTCAAGAGTCAGAGGTTCCAAACTGTTTGTTCTTCCTGAAGGACAGACAGCTAATGTAGTGTATACAGAGGCATTTGTTTAACACTGTACTAATAATGGTATTTTCTACTGTTTTATAATTTCTAAAGACATTCTGGAATACCAAGTATAATATAATTTTGTATTCCGTCAAAGACGGGTACGTTTGCTAGTATTTTATAAATAAAGAATTTAAATTCTAATATACATATGTATAAAAGAAAATAAGTCTTTAAAATTATAAACAAATATTTGTAATCATTATTTTCATAGGAGCTAAATACTGGCTTCTAAAAAATAGTGTTCCAGCAAATGCTTTATACAAGAATTCAAAGAACAATTGATCCATACCTAATAAAATAAAAGCTCATAGATTGTCTGTTTAACTAGAAATGTTGTTAGCTTACAACTATAGTTTGTAATTATGTAGAAGGTAGGATAAAAACTATAAACATTGTGAAAGAAAACTAGCATTTGATCTATTTGAAAAATGATAACCATTACATCACTATAATATGATAACAAATCAATCATAGAAGCGTAAACAGTGTCACACTGCAATGAAGTGTCAAATTGATAAAACAAAAATCTTGTGATATACTTATTGGGTTCATTTGTGCTTATAAATGTTTAATTTTATATCCAATTAGAAAACAATAAAAATAATGGTCAAATTTACCTGTATTTAATAAAAGTAGCCAATGAAGATCTAAAACATGGTTCAGTAAACAGAAATGTAAACTCGTTGTATCCGGAGCACCACTTAAAACAGAATGAGATCTTTATATCAATAGGAGGTCAAAAAGTTACGTATATTAGCCGCAGAGTAGTTAGCCTTAAAAGATTAAACTAATTACAGACCTTCTAACTAGGTTATTACAAATTTCATGCCAACTGAGAGTCAAACTCTCTATTGTTTTGTATTTTATATCAAAAGTAACGTACATTATTATTACTTTAAATTAAAAACTAAACTAAAACATTAGAAATGTTTGCTTCTTTCTAAATTAAATTTGACTTATAATTCTAAATGGAAAGTAGAACGAGGTAGTTTAGTTGATAATACTGTCAGTAATTATCAATTGGCATCAAACGACTATAAACAGTAACACATACTTGTTTGACCTTGAATGCCAAGTTGACCTGGTCTTTAAAACCCGCTCTTTGAGATAACCCAGTTACATTCAAATTGATACAAACATATGTTATTTGTACTTAAAAATACGGCAATTGAAGGTAGTGTACTAAAAGCAATAAAATTAAACATTTAAAACATAACCTGATTCAATAATATCAATTCATTTTAAATAAAACCCTAGAGTTGATAATGGAGTCACTTATAGGTAATACTAACAGATATTTTAAGGATGTTGCTAATAATAACTCTCATGTAGATTTCTAAATTCATCTTCATTCCTTTAAACTTTTATTTTTCTTATAAATAAATCAATTGTCTTCGTCCACCATTATACTCGTAAAAACAGTATTACCGTATATTTTTATTAAAGATCAATAATTTACTTCTAATACCCACTATCTCTCTCCCTGACTTATCAAAAACATTTTTTTTTTTGATAGAAGAGATGTTTGTCTAGCATTCACTAAAAAAGATATGTTTTTAAACATGGACTTCAAAGTCCATGTTTAAAGTTCCATCTTCATACTGTTTTACGTTCAACTTCACTTCATATTCCGTTGCGGTTGTCTCGACTGTCTGTCCGTGACTGTTGTTTTGCAGTTGTAAAGTGTTTTATTTAATGTTCAAGCGACTTCCGTAAGCAATTTGGTATAATTATATTATACGAAATCTATCAGTGAGGGTCCCAACAGAATGTAAAGTTAGTTTAGATGCGGATAGTAATCGACTGCCAATGATAAACTTGAAGAAAAAAAAAAGATAAAGGAGACCGCTGATGCTGATATATTATTCAAATAAGGTAAGTTATATTTTTTTATATAATGTTATCATTCATAGATAATTTTGTGAATGTCCCCACTTAACTACTTGTAGTGAGATAAGCAAATGGCATCAACATACATCACGACCAGCTGACTGACTACAAGCAGAAATATGTCGGTCGACTAAACGAATTTCACAGAGTAATTTGAAAAAAATATTTTAAATAAATAGACTTACTCTGTGTACAATCAGCGTTTCTCTCTGTCCAAAGAACGAGGTTGTTTGGGTAAGAGGCGTAGATGGACCGGTTCATGAAATATATTGCAGAAATTGTAGTGTTTCAATTGGGTTTTGACTCTGACGAAGACCACTTTTTATGGTTGAAAGATCTTAGTTTTTTTTCCCCATTTCATCTTGTGGTTTGATTATTGATTGTTATCTAAAATTAATTGTGCTAGTCATCTAAAAATTTTAATTCCTGTATATACAGCAATAATTATTGTTGCCGATGTAAAATAGGCTCGTGTGTCTACGTCAATTCCTACTGTAAAAATATGGTGTGCTCATACTAATGAACCCTAATAATCCAATTGCTATTATTGCATAAATTATTCCTAATGTTCCAAATGTTGTTCTTTTTCTTCTTCTTTTCTAATAATGTGTGAATTAATCCAAATCCTGGTAAAATTAGAATGTAAACTTCAGGGTGGCTGTAAAATCAAAATAGATGCTGATATAAAACTGGGTCCCTCTCCTCCCGTTGGGTCAAAGAATGTTGTATTAATGTTTCGGTCAGTTAATAGCATTGTCATTGCTCCTGCTAAAACCGGTAAAGATAAAAGAAGTAGTACTGCAATAATTACTACTGCAGTAATTAATGCAGTAATGCAGTAATTAATGCAGTAACTACTGATCATACAAACGTTAGCATTTCTTGTTACCACGCTACGGTCCAGAATCTTTGATGTATCAAGTTGATATTTTACACAAAAATAAGCCCTATAGTGTAGATGATCCCTATTGTTTAGGGAGAATTAAGCATGACGGGAAAGTCACTTTTTTTTGGGTCAAAAACCGGTTTTTAGAAAACATTTTTTTCTCCTAAACTGTTAACTCTAGAGTTTTGAAATTTTGGCATTATCTTTGAAGCTACAAATACAATAAACCAAAAAGTATATTCAGAATTTCAAAACAAAGGGAAATATTTTTACATTGACTTAGAATTTTTTTGAGCAAATCCACTGAGATAAAATTGATGTTGGAATTGATAAAGGAAAAATTTAAATAATTTATTGACTTATATGAGATATAAGAGGAATAATATTTTTACATGTAAAAAAATCACCGCCAATAAACATGAATAAATTTCCTTTGTCTTCCATGGTATGATGGATTCGTCTCATAAAATGCTTTAATAAATCTATATGTTGCAGTCTTGAACAAAACTTAATATCAGTTATAATTACTTTATCTTTGTGAATTATAGTATCTTTCCATGATATTGAAATGTGATGAATGGACTCTTTCCTCAAGAAAGAGGATTTATGTTTGTTGACCAATATCCAGTTTTTTCACTATTCTTAATTTAATTGTTCATATTTATTATTTTCAAAAATTAGAAGCTCTCAACTACAAAAGTTTTTAAATTATACTGAATAGCTGGCTTTGGCTTTGATTTTACCATGTAAACTGGCTAATTACTAACATATTTTTTCTCAATATACATTCATAGCAACCTTATAACAGAGTACAACAGGTAGGAATAATTTTTTAATTATTCTTAATTTCTGTTCATAGTATAGTTGAGTATAGATATTTATTAAATAAATAACTGAACAAATCAACTGCTAAAATTGTTGAAAATCATGAAAATAATTTTTATTTTAATAAAGCTATAAATAAAACAAAACTGCGCCATTATTCTCCATTAAAATGTTATGCTTCCGGGAGTGTCTTTAATTAAAGTTCTAATAATTTAGTTTATTCACTCAACTTGATATTTCATACAGTGATAACTTCAAACAGTAAGTACGATTTTCAATTTAACTTATTTGTGCAATATCATAAGTACTTAAACAGTTTAATATTATCGGCTTGTGCAAATAATTAGATGACTACTTAATGATTACTTTCAATGAATACGATAGGTTGACTTTAAAATCAACATTCTTTTTGGTTAACACATTTTGTATCTTTATGCTAAAATAAACCTTTAATGTTAAAAATAAACATAATGTTAAATTTAATTAAACATAATTAAATGTTTAATTTAAATTAAACATAATGTTAAAAAAGATTTAAAATGCTTATTATGGTTTATTTATGAAGTATAATTATCTATTTATTAATGGTACATGCTTGCTACAGAATATTTCACAATATACCTATTTACTTCGAAATATGCTAAACTAATTAAAATATTGTTGCTTAATTTAATTTTTACAATTACTATAATTTAAGATGAATGAAGATATAATAATTCCATTGAGTTATTAAAATGAATTGTGAAAGTTATACTTCTTATAATTTAGTGGCATTAAGAAAACAGAATATTTTTGATATAAGTTATATTAAAGATGTACATGTTCATACTTCATAAATATCCAGTATTAATCATTGTACATTGTATATATGTAACATATTATAACTTAGACTCCCTAAAAATGATATTATGTTAATTAAACATTCATTAAGAAGGTACATTAAGAAAGTGTAAGTTACTTACTTAAGTTATTGATGAGAAGTAAATTTCATATTGCGATTGTAATTTTAAAAAGAAAGATTAATTTATTTTTGTAATGGGTATTGATACAATTAATAGTGTTGAGCATTGTTTAAAAATGACCACTCCAAACTTTTTTTTCAACAGCTTTAAATATTGATTAGATTTTCATCACAACCAGTAAAATACTTGTAGGCATTTATTAGAATGAATTAATTGAAATATGAACTGTTGTTGTTGCTCTTACAAATGAGGTCCTTGCTTTACAACTTATTTTAAAGGTTTAAAAATCCTTCTATTGGGAGACTTTGAATAATGAATTGCAAATATTTTTCCAAAATCTATAATTATTCAGTATACTCTCTTTATAATTTGAATAATGAAGACACCCACATTATATTAATCAATTAGTTAAATTGATTATCAATGAATTCGATAATATATTTACTCACAGTACTGTTGAGTGCAGACTACTTCAGTTATTTTTATGTTGTTCACAAATTATACTTTGTACAATATTTCTGTTTACAGTCTTTCATGTAGTAAGATTATTTCTATAGTATAATATTTTATATTAAGTAATCAAAAGTTAGTTGTCTAAATGTCCATACTTAGGAATTATATTAATTATTATGGGAAGGATAGCATATTCATGTAGTCCATGGAAGACAAGTCAAATGTAATATGTTTACATGTTTTATTTTAAGATATTTACAAATTTAATATGTGTCATGGAACTTATTTTAAAGTAATGTTTTATTTTAAATTATAACTATTATTCTTAATTCCTTATTACTGTAAACTATATAGCAATAAGAATAAAATTTCTCACTAAATAGTGTAAAAATAAAACTTTCAAACAAAATAACTATCAAGAAAATTTCAATTTTTATGAAACATTTAACAAATTTGTTTTATTTTATAATGAGGTAAAAAGAAGTCATAATGGGGTTGGCCACTCTGTTGTAGGACTATGTAACTGAACTCTTGGACTCCCTAAAGTTCTTTGCATGCTAGAGCCAGTCTGCACTTCCCTTCATCAAAGAACATGGCGGAAAATGCACTGTGGCTTTTGCCAAGGTAAATTCAACAATTTTTCTTTGTTCACACATAATGTCACTTGATATTTTCTGTTAACACTAGTCTATTAACTATAATTTAACCATATGTCAAAATATATGTTACTGCTCAAGGGTAATCTCACCCAGCGATGCATTTAATCCCTGGCACAGCGCTGCCCATTTAACGCAGAAGAAGAAGGTATGCTCTCTGCGTTGTCCTTCCCACCCCCCCACCCACAGTACCTACATTGAGAGCTATCAACTTTACCAATCTTATATAAATATTTTTCCACATATCCATGGCCAGTAAGCATCTGAGTTAGGTCGAAACCGATCTCCCCATGCTTTTGACCCAACCATTTAGGGAGGTTGTGGATGAGCCTTGCAGTCCACCTACCCCTTAGCTCTCGTTCCCATATCCTAATTCGTTTCCGTTCTGACTTGTCGTTTTGCTTCTTTTCTTTCTTCTACAAATTTTTTCACCTACACTCTTTCTCTCCTGGGCCAGTAAGTCGATGGGAATAATTCCTGAGATGACCAATAGGTGGCTCAGAGACACTGCGGTGGGAACATGCTACTCGTAAGGCACCAATCCTCCGTAAGGCGCCAAATTCCTTCTGAATTTCTCATATCTGAGACAGTCAGCCTAGACCTCAGCGCCATACAGTAATACAGTGGAACCTCTACATACGAGATTAATTCGTTCCCGGATCGTGCTCGTATCTAGAATTTCTCGTATCTAGAGCGAATTTTTCCCATAAGAAATAACTGAAAACCAATTAATTTGTTCCCGGCCTCCCAAAATCATTCAAGTTAACCCTAAATAACTATGAACACATCTTCCTGATTACTAAAAACACATTCAAATAGTGGCTGAACATAAAAATACAGTAATAAGATAAATAAGATGATATTAACGAAATAAAATGCGAGTTTATTATGAGCACTTCCACTTAAAATTAAAGTTAACTCTATGAAAAACTTAATTTTGTTATGCAATAATTTATTTATGCACTTTTTTCTGCTTTTTTTTGCTTTTTAACATTACTGTATCAGTTTTTACTTTTCTTCGCTTTCTTTTGCCCTTTTAGCTGGAATCGCAACACTTTCACTTTCTATAGGTCTTTTGAAGAAAAACTTATTCAAGGAGGTTTGTCTCTGCCTCCCTTTCAAAATGTTACGGAAATGTGTAAGGCAAGTGTCATTAAAAAGAGCTGTAGCACGACTAGTAGCTACATAGGTTCCTAGTACGACATCTGGAAATTCTCGTAACTTGGATTTTCTCTCGTATGTAGAGCAAGATTTTTGCTCGAAAGACCTCTAGTATCTCGAGTTTCTCGTAAGTAGAGTAGCTCGTATGTAGAGGTTCCACTGTATTTGTAATTGCTGTTATGTTTACATAATAACATTTATTTCTTAATAATACAATTAAATCTTTAACGAGTACCTGACATCGTACAGGCTCGGGACCGACAGCTTAACGTCCTCTCCGAGGCACGACATGTTCAAATTTATTCACTATTCACTTCCCACGTGAACAAATCGAGGGCCAGATGGGGATCGAACCCCGGACTACCAGCCCAGAGGCGAGTAAATAACCACTGAGCTAACCTCGCCCCCCCGAATCAACTAAATAGTTCAGTTTCTGTAATAGAGCAGTACAAGTTTCTTTAACAAGCAGTACTTTAACATAAAGTAAATCTACAAGTACATTTTAACCTAAATGGTACATGTACTTTCAGAAGGAGTAGGGATAAATGTTAAATACAAATTGTAATTAAAAATATTACATTTATTTACAATGAAGTTTTTTTACCAATATAATAGCCCATTGACAATCAATATTAAGAAACAAAAATCCATGAACACAATAATGGAAAATGTATATTCAATGCATTTTGTTTATGAAAGTTTCAAATATAACTTCTCCACAATTAATGTTATTGTCACTTTACTAAATTACTAATTAAATTAGTAAAAGCTATTATTAAATTTATAAAAGTAGAAAAATTACTCTTTTTAAAATTTTTTTTAAACAATTACTTACAAATTCTTAAAAAAATATAGTATTTTTAAAAATGTTCTTTCTTATTTCAATTCTTAGTAGAAAAATTACTCTTTTTAAAAATATTTTTAAACAATTATGTACTTACAAACTCTTAAAAAAATATAGTAATTTTAAAAATGTTCTTTTAAATTTTTTTAATTCCTAGAAAGATTCCAAAAAAATAAATTCAATGTAACAATTAACAATTTAAAAATGCATACATCATTTTTTAATGTTGAAAACATATAAGAAATTAGTGATTTATATTTTAACATTAGGTAAAAACAAGATTTTATTAAATTAACAGTAAGAATTAATTTCATTAGAATGAAAAACAATTTAAAAAATGCAGTACATCATTGATTTTCTTGTGGCTCTATAAAACACTATAATGAGATAGATATATAATTATATAATCTATCATGTTTACACTCAAACATGTACACTCGTGGATAAGTAATTATTGAGTTTTTTTTTTTTTTTAACAATGAGCATACACAATCCATATTAGTTCCAACGATTTGTAAACTTCATTTGTAATCACCCGGGCTAAGATGTTAAAGCAACGAATCAAATCAATACACACTAACAAAATATTCGCACAATATAGTTTGATTTACAAATTATAAATGAATAATTATATTAAATGTTATACAAATTAAGGATTAATTTAAATTAATACCTATGTATTAATTGAATATTTATGATCAAAGGAGATTAACGAATAAATACTAGTGAATAAAATCCTCAATAATTATTTATCAACTTGTCAACTTAACTAAACTTAATCAACATTATGGGGGAGGGGGGGGGGGGGGTTACAAACAAACTAAATATATGAATTATTCGTAATCATTTGGATATATTCCTGCCTATGACTAATACGAGAGTCTTTAATACCAATAAACGAGTACCTTGTTAGGTTTTTTTATGAGCGTTCATATTGTTTATATATAACAAATAAATCATTACAAGAATAAAGACAATACCGTAAACTTTTCAAACCTTTCGAAATGCCTCCTCGTTGTTAATGGACTCTCACATCTCGAATTGTTGAGTACTTTTTCACTGTTTCCTTAACCAATGAAGTAACTTTTTCGATTTTATAGATCAGGGTTGGCCAAACACCTTGATAGCTAAAGCTATTTTTCAAAATTTGAAATATTTTGCGAACCGCAATTAAATACGTATTTAGTATGCCCAAAATATATACAGAACATAATACTGGAACGATAATAATTTTTTAAAATATAATAGCACAAAAATGAAAAACGAACTTAGTTACATTTATTGAGAGTCACAAATAATCCTTCAATGAGCCGCAGGTTGTTGGCCAACCCTGATATAAATCCATATTTATCACTATAATATTCTGAAACTATATATCTAACATACAGAAAACGACTTGATAGGTAGTTAAAAATACTGCAATAAAAATTAACAATTAAAGAACTTATCTACATATTCCCAAAAGTTGAACTTTATCACTTATTTCAAAGGATTAAGTGATGAAAAATGTATTTGTTCAAATGGTACATTGGGATATTACATTATTTGAAATGTAAATTTATTTTTCAAACATATAATAAACAGTATAGTATAAAACAAACTTATGCAGTAAGTTTATGCAATGAATAAACTTAATTCATTGATTAAATTCAAAATAAAACTAAATAAAAACTGAATCATTGAACTTAAATCATTCGAAAATGTGAACTCCCTTTAATCACCCTGTTCCCTGAACTAAAACATTGGGATTGATTTCTGTAGAAGCCTGCTGAATTAATTAAGGTTTCATTTTTTAGGAGTTTCGATATTTGGCTGGGTTTTTTGTTATTGTTTCGCTTGATGGCCACAGGGCAATATGATATGGTGTGAGCGTTATCACCAGTGCTGCCACAAAGTGGACATTGATGCCTAAAAAAAAAAAACAAGCGAAAATCCCCTGTCAATAATTTTCAATTTTGCCAAAAGTAGAATTATAAACTCAATTTTTATTTTAAATATAAAGTTTTTGTTTTCCACTCTGAACAATAGACTTTTATGAATTAAGTAGTTATAAATTAAATTCATGCATTTCGTCATTATCACAGAAGTTAATATTATTAATATTAAAACAATAATATACCGTCTTACCTCGTACACTGTTGCTGAAGCTCTCGGACAGGTTTCGGGTGTCACCCATCTTCAACAAGAAATCCTTGTAAGATGGGTGACACCCGAAACAGGTCCGAGAGCTTCAGCAGCAGTATACTCGGTAAGACGGTATATTATAGTATTTTATATTAATAGTTATAAATTGTTTTAATTTTAATCCAAATATGATGACGCCAGTTATAAAATTTTGAAATTACTTCTATAGTTTGAATTGTCTTACCTTGAAATTAAAAATGTATTTGGAAACTAGCAAATATTTTAACATTCTTTTAATAAAAAGTTGATTTAACAAATCCACTCTCTATATTCTTTAGTATTTATCATTTTTTTTTAACTTATCATTGTTTTTTAAAACTCTGCCACATTGTCTACTTGTTTTAATATAACAAAGTATTCTCGTGAAATATTCACGTAACTATTTATAAGTTAAATACAGTTTGATATACCACTGTTTGCCTAGCAACCGTAAAATTTTCAGATTTAAAAATATTTTAAAATAAAAACTATTTCACTGTTTCTTTAAGTTTTTTTACCAGTAGTACAGAGGTTCTTAACGTGGTCTACGGAAGATCAAAGAGAGTCTACAAGTAAAAAAAAAAAATAAATGGGGGAGGGCTTCGCAGTAGAGGTAAGATCTGAAGCCTTAGCCTGACCCGACCCGACCCGAAATTCGGGTCCAAAATGTTAACTATTATGGTCCAGTTGGTCAGGTCGGGCCCAAAATGTTAATTTATGGTCCGGATGGTCAGGTCGGGTCCAAAATGTTAATTTATGGTCCGGATGGTCAGGTCGGGTCCAAAATGTTAATTTATGGTCCGGTTGGTCAGGTCGGGTCCAAAATGTTAATTTATGGTCCGGTTGGTCAGGTCGGGTCCAAAATGTTAATTTATGGTCCGGTTGGTCAGGTCGGGCCCATAATGTTAATTTATGGTCCGGTTGGTCAGGTCGGGTCCAAAATGTTAATTTATGGTCCGGTTGGTCAGGTCGGGCCCAAAATGTTAATTTATGGTCCGGATGGTCAGGTCGGGTCCAAAATGTTAATTTATGGTCCGGTTGGTCAGGTCGGGCCCAAAATGTTAATTTATGGTTCGGATGGTCAGGTCGGGCCCGGCCTTTTCTCTCCCTAACTTTTTCTAATCGGGATTCGGTCAATTTTCTAGGATAAAAAACCAAACTCTCGGTACCAACGTATCGGTTTTAAATAAAACAGAAACGTTGGCACCGAGAGTTTTATTTTTTTATACTAGAAAATTGACCGAATACCGATTAGAGAGCACACCTATTCTATCAAACGGTCGATATATTATTGAATCTGCAAGTATTCATACATTGGATTACAAGTTCAGAGACGAGTACGTTAACCACTGAGCTAACCTGGTCCCTATCATTTACAGTTACTTGTTTTCAAAGTTCTAAATATCTTAATTTTTTTTTAAAAATAATTCTTTAGCTCATTCATAGGGTTTTAATCTAATGAACAAACAAATAATATCAATGTCATCATTTAACCTTTTTTCGTTACCTAGTTAAGTCACTATTTGTTAATTAAAATACAAAAGAATCAAAAATAATAGGATTTGATTGCAAAAACTTTGAAAGACTTACTTTCTGAGTATAGGGCAATTAAGTATCTCTTTGCCGTCTACAATTGTTCTTAAAGCATGATTAGTATATTGACTTTTATTTTCTCCATTTTTCATGCAAAAGCTGCAAACCTTTTTACCTAAAAAGAAAATTAAAAAAAAATGAAAAAAATGTAAAAACAGATTTTTGAATTACTTATATTCTGATTCACTCATTTAAACTTTACAAAGTTCTCTTTGGATAACCATCATGCTTTCTTTTGTCACAATGAAATTAAGAAATAATAACTGAAATAAAAGAATTATTATTTTCCAAAATGAAAAATCATTAATCTTTCCCAATATAAGGAATGAATATAGCTCTCTATTACATCTGTCAACTTATTATAGAGGTAGGATTGAAACTCAAACAAGGAATACTTTATTAAACACAACATACAACAATGATTATTCAAAACAATTAAATCTAATTCATAATCCGCATTTCAGCATATTTCTAGAAATATAATAAAACAAAAAAAAAATAAAAAAATCCGATTAATATAATTTTATATGAATTTTATTGTTTACTTCAAAAAGCTGAAGGTTTACATGAAAAAGAGATAAATATAATTCCAACTATGTATTTTGTAAATTAAATTAATATAATTTTTTAGTAGTATTTCAATCAGAAATAATAATTTAGATAAGAAAAATTTGAAATAGTTTGACATAACCTTTAACACTTAATGTCAAGTATTAAATAATTAAGTATTTTTAAGGTTTTACTTAAAACTTAATGCTTTTATGAAATTCATAATCGTAGAAATCAAATTTAGTTGCAAGTAGATAGTGTTCGATAGGATATCAATTAAATAATATAGTATCTTAAAATATATTACTACGTAAATTAATACAATTAGAAGTAGTATTAAAAGCTTAAAAAGCTGTGAAACATAAACATTAATAACTGTACTAATTATAATTATTTATAATTCATTACAACAGAGTTTTTCAAACTTTTTTCGACGAGAAATCCTTTTTGGTTCTAGTAACTTTCCCAGGAACCCCAGATTCTAATGATTTCATACAATCATAATATAAATATTTTCATGTGCCCTTTTATACAGTATGTATGTTTAAAAACAATTTAAAAAATCTGGAGTGGCCTACACTCTACTTTACTATAAGTAACTCAATGTCAAATTTCATGAGTATATAAAACATAACGTATCATTTAAGCACAACATAAATATCTAAATGGGATATAATTATTAGCATTGGATTCGTGAGTTAGTACAGATAGTGATTGAAGGACATATCAATTTATAAGCTTATTTTTGTACATCACAAATAATTTATTATTTGCAAATAATTTCATTAGTATAACTACAACAGTAATAACATTTTTGAAAAACCAATTTGAACATTTCTTGAAACGAAATATTATCCTACAAGAGAACATGGCTATTGTTCAAATAGCCAGTAGATTTCTTACACCATTTACTTGACATCCTTCTACATTGAATATTAATGTAAAATTTTCAAATTTGAAACAGTAAAATACCATTTTCTTCTCTGCAAACATCTTAAACAGCGAAGAAAATGTTGTTTTAAGGTGATTTGTTAATTAAAGATGTACGATAATTACAGTTATTAATCTCTAAACGAAAGATTTATATTTTGAATTATCTTTTACATTTTTGGTTTTTAACAGAATTATTATACTGGGAATTTTATGGCTTCTTAGTATTTAATAAGATCATTTTCCTTCCCCTTTGTCAAATAACATATATACGAATTTTTTTTTATTGAGTGTTATCATTTACCTGCACAATATTATTCCTCTTACATCTCATATAAGTCAATAATATATTTTCATTTTTCCATTAGAATCATCAATTTTATCTCAGTGGATTCGCTCAAAAAATTTCTAAGTCAATGTAAACAATGTAAAAAAATACAAAAAATTCGACAAGTATAGCAGGTGATCTCATAGTCTAGGATAAACAAAGAGTTTTTATATCGTTATTGCTCTTTCCCGTAATTGAAACTTCATGATTTTTTTTTATGAATTGCTAATTTTTTGTTCCATTTTTGGTCAAATTTTCATTATTTTTTAACGAGCCGTTTAGCGTCAAAAAAACATTTTCTGAAAACACAAATCGTACTGTAACGCCCCTTTAGCGAATGTAATTTTGGAAAAAAATATCTCAACTCATTCTCCACATAATGTTTTATTTTTAGGCATACTTTCATTTTGATCCATCAAACAGTATGGCTTGTATTGCTCTCACAAGGTTTGAAATTGCATTATAAGTCAAAATTTTTACATTTTATTGAAAAATAAATATTTCCTGTTGTTTTAAAATTCTGAATATATTTTTCGTTTGTTGCATTTAAAACCTCAAACATAATGTCAAAATTTCAAAACTGTAGGGTTATCAGTTTAGGAGAAATAAATGTTATAAAAAAAACGGTTTTTGGCAAAAAAAGTGACTTTCCCATCATGCATAATTCTTCCCAAACAATAGGGATCTTCGTCTTTATAAGGCCCATTTTTGTGTAAAATATCAACTTGATCCATCAAAGATTCTGGACCGTAGCGTGGTAACAAGCAATGCTAACACACTCACCACCCACCCACCCACCCACCCACCCACCCACACACACACAGACATCATCGTAAAAACGTCATAAAACGACTTCTGGGACCTCAAAACATGTAATTCCGTCAAAATCTCGAGATCGAATTTTTTCACGATCACTATACTTTACTTATAGTAAAGTAAAAACTAATATTACTGCAATGTTTATTTTTCGACTAAAAAATCAAAACTAAAAGATTTTAATTTCCATATTTTCGACAACAGATAAAACAGAATTACTAGCAATTTTGACACAGAATTTGTTTTGTAAACATTTTTTGCTTTATAGTTGAGAGTTTGATTCTCAAGTTAGCCCCAGCATTAAGTCTACTTCTGTATTTGGTTTCTATGTAACTTTAAAGGGAAAAATCCAGTTTCACATAAGTAGGTAGTGGGAAATGGTAACAATGTGTGAAGTGCTACTTTTACAATAGTAGGAAATTCGGGAATCAGATAGTTCCAAAAACTGACTAGTGATTCATCCTAAATATGAATAAAATGTTGACCACTTCTACTTATGGGTGGGTTTATGTAGATATAAACATTATTCGGTTTCATGATTCACAAGAAATATAGAGTAAATCCATTCTCACCAAAAAAAAAAAAAAAAAAATAAAAAAAAAATTAGAAAAATGTTTTTCACGGAACCCAAGATTGGGCGTTAAGGAATCTCTGAGTGCAGCAAAACCCACTTTGGGAACCCCTGGATTACACTGTTAAAGATAAAATGTATTGCATTTTATTCATTATATTGATAAAACTCTTTTAAACAAATGTATCAAGAGGAACACATGGTGATACGTCTACTACACTTCATAAGGAATCGTTTTAGCTTTCAACAGCATTTTACTTTGAGCCGAAAATTTAATAAAGCTTGAATCGTACTTCAACTCTACATGAAATAAGAACTCTCAATCTTATCATAAATGATCAATAATTAAGGGAATAAAAATAGTTAATATATAAGATAACTTTCTTTTATAAAATATCATACTTATTTTAACTAAAAACTGTTTATTTGATTATGAACAACTGAAGAAAAAATAGTTTTCTAGTAATTTTGGTTTAGTATTATAGTAAATTAGTTTTGTATTTATTAGTTAAAAAAAATAGTGTTGCAAAGAGTAAATATGAAGGAAAATTTTTTGGAAAATTGATTTTTTTATACGTGAAACACCCGAGAAAAACATTCAGAATACTAGAAAATTTCTGAAAAACGAAAATAAACAATGAGAGGTTGGCATTAAGGTTTTATAATTCATCATATTTTGTTCATGTTTCTCACGTAAAATCGGTGTCTTGACAAGAAAGCAGTAAAAACTAAGTAAACTACATTTAAGTTAAGTTATATATAATTTAATTATTAATGGGTTTACTTATAGTAATGTTGGGTGCCATCACAATTCTCTTTATTATTGACATAACAAAATATGGGTTATTTATGTTTCAAATCATTGATACATTCTAATTGTATGAAAAACACCAATATTTGATAAAAGAAATGTTTACCTTTATTATTATAACTCAAAGTAGTCGTCAGAGTTCAAATCATTGATACATTCTAATTGTATGAAAAACACCAATATTTGATAAAAGAAATGTTTACCTTTATTATTATAACTCAAAGTAGTCGTTAGAGTTCAAATCATTGATACATTCTAATTGTATGAAAAACACCAATATTTGATAAAAGAAATGTTTACCTTTATTATTATAACTCAAAGTAGTCGTTAGAGTTCAAATCATTGATACATTCTAATTGTATGAAAAACACCAATATTTGATAAAAGAAATGTTTACCTTTATTATTATAACTCAAAATAGTCGTTAGAGTTCAAATCATTGATACATTCTAATTGTATGAAAAACACCAATATTTGATAAAAGAAATGTTTACCTTTATTATTATAACTCAAAATAGTCGTTAGAGTTCAAATCATTGATACATTCTAATTGTATGAAAAACACCAATATTTGATAAAAGAAATGTTTACCTTTATTATTATAACTCAAAATAGTCGTTAGAGTTCAAATCATTGATACATTCTAATTGTATGAAAAACACCAATATTTGATAAAAGAAATGTTTACCTTTATTATTATAACTCAAAGTAGTCGTCAGAGTTCAAATCATTGATACATTCTAATTGTATGAAAAACACCGATATTTGATAAAAGAAATGTTTACCTTTATTATTATAACTCAAAGTAGTCGTCAGAGTTCAAATCATTGATACATTCTAATTGTATGAAAAACACCAATATTTGATAAAAGAAATGTTTACCTTTTTTATTATAACTCAAAGTAGTCGTCAGAGTTCAAATCATTGATACATTCTAATTGTATGAAAAACACCAATATTTGATAAAAGAAATGTTTACCTTTATTATTATAACTCAAAGTAGTCGTTAGAGTTCAAATCATTGATACATTCTAATTGTATGAAAAACACCAATATTTGATAAAAGAAATGTTTACCTTTATTATTATAACTCAAAGTAGTCGTTAGAGTTCAAATCATTGATACATTCTAATTGTATGAAAAACACCAATATTTGATAAAAGAAATGTTTACCTTTATTATTATAACTCAAAGTAGTCGTCAGAGTTCAAATCATTGATACATTCTAATTGTATGAAAAACACCAATATTTGATAAAAGACCTTTATTATTATAACTCAAAATAGTCGTTAGAGTTCAAATCATTGATACATTCTAATTGTATGAAAAACACCAATATTTGATAAAAGAAATGTTTACCTTTATTATTATAACTCAAAGTAGTCGTTAGAGTTCAAATCATTGATACATTCTAATTGTATGAAAAACACCAATATTTGATAAAAGAAATGTTTACCTTTATTATTATAACTCAAAATAGTCGTTAGAGTTCAAATCATTGATACATTCTAATTGTATGAAAAACACCAATATTTGATAAAAGAAATGTTTACCTTTATTATTATAACTCAAAATAGTCGTTAGAGTTCAAATCATTGATACATTCTAATTGTATGAAAAACACCAATATTTGATAAAAGAAATGTTTACCTTTTTTATTATAACTCAAAGTAGTCGTCAGAGTTCAAATCATTGATACATTCTAATTGTATGAAAAACACCAATATTTGATAAAAGAAATGTTTACCTTTATTATTATAACTCAAAGTAGTCGTCAGAGATCTTGATTCTAAACTAGATGACGATGTTCTTGTCCTCGTCCCTTCATCGATAAATACACTAGAATTTCCTGGAAATGTATTGCTGAATAAATAAACTAAAATAAATAAATATTAATATTGCATGGAAGAAAACTAATATGTTATTAATATTATTACCAGAGTTGTTCATATCACTATTCAAAGTCAAAGGTCCACTGGAAGTTGAGGAATTTGATGACGATATCCTGTTCCTCACGTTATTTGAAGGTCCATCAATAACTAAAAAAAATAAACCACCAATTTTTATTTATTCTTAGAAATTGTCTGAATAATTTTAATTTACGTTGATATTTCATGCATACTATTCTACAAACCACCCTGATAGAGCTTCAGGGATTTTCCCCCTGTATGATACTAAGGAGAAGGAAGTCCGGAGACCATCCTTCGGATGCGCAGAGAGTTCAAAAGCGCTAACTAGTGGGAGCCAATCTCCCATAAGTGCACCTGAGGACCCGAAGAAGGAGAAAATAAGTTACTTTCTCCCGAAACGTAGGGAGCCCTACAATGATGGTTTGTGCAGATTCTGCAAAGAGAAAGGAACACCGTTGCACCTGCTGATAAGTTGTGAAGTAACTTTGCTGCACCAGAGGCATGACACTCAACAAAACTATAGAAAAACTTTTAACCGCTGGAACCAGCAAAAGTGCTGAGCTTCTTGGAGGCTTTGATGCTAACTGCAAGGGTACTATAGTATAGAAGAGGGGAAGTACAATAGTTTTTTTTTTTTTTTAGATGCAGTGCTATAGTCACCCTTAAATGATAATAATAATAATAATATTCTACAATCAAAAACTAGGAATCAATAGGGTATTTTTTCATGACTAATTGTTTTTATATAAATTCTCAAAAAGATCTAGTTGTGATGGCAAGTCTTTCGAGTTCAACGTGTCAAAAATTTTGAAAAAAGCCTAACTCATAGCGTGTCACACATCACAAAAGTAAAAGCTAAAAAAAAAATACTAATATTTATAAATTTTGTATGTTAATTCTTTGTTTAATGCTATTTATAATACAAAAACCAAAGTTATGAAACCTATGATTTACAATTTAGGAACTTGTTTAAGATTTTTCATTGACACTTAAAATAGAAAATCAAATACAGGGTGACCCAAAAAAAACGAGCCCCGTGTACACTTTATGGACTGAGCTCCACACCCTCTACCCGTCGCTCATGAGCAAGTTCTGGTTCCAGCAAGACGGAGCAAGGTTTCACATTTCAAACCTGTCCATAGATTAGTTGAAAGAGAACTTCGGAGGCCGAGTGATCAGTCTCAAGATTGATTTTGAGTGGGCACCCCATAGCCCAGACCTAAGCCCCCCCCTCCCCCTCAAATTTTTTTCTTTGGGTCTATCTTAAGAACAGAATCTACGCAGGGAAACTCAGAACCATCACGGAACTCAAGGAAGCCATCTGGGAGGAGATTGAATGGCCGACCCCCCACAAGGGTCTACAGTTTAAGGTCTACCTTAGGATCCATAAGGATTCGGTCGAACCCCTACAAGAGGGAAAGTACCCATTACTCCAGGATCAGGGGTTGCGATGATTGACTCCTCTGGGCCCCGTTTTGGGTGCTTTGGACTAGATGTTAGAGAAAGAAGGAATTAAAATCCCTTGTTGGCCAAACGCCACCTGGAATGAGGACTTGGCGGGAGGAGATCTTGTCTCGCTCGGTAGTTAGATATAGTGTTTGAAGGGAGGGTGCCATTCACACCCATCCCGAGTTCAATCAGGGAGGAGATGAGAGCCATTACCAATTCAGTCTATAAGAACATCATGGACAACTTCGTGCTGCTGCTCCTCAAAAAAAATGCACGAAGCTAATGGAGGCCATCTAGAACAAATGCTGTAGAACGGAGAAAAAAAAAGCCAAACACCCCAGTGTTTTGAATATAATAAACTAGTTATGACCAAAGTTTCATTTCATTCCGACAAAACACTAATTAGAGCTGGAGCCCGTTTTTTTTGGGTCACCCTTTATATATTTATTTAGAAAAAAAATATGACTAAAAAATAAACATAAATTTGTACAATCAGAAAATTAGTACATATGATAAATTAGTGACTATTCTGGTACTGAAGTTTGCTAAATCTTCTATTTTGGGTTTACAAGGGTACATTTCTAGTCCATGCAAGTCACTGACCTCATCTGTTATTCGATCCCCTTCATTTGCCTTAATATTATTTGATACATATTTGAACGACGAATATGATTTTTTTTTTATTTTTGAAGATGTGTGTAACCCAAAAATGAGCTTGCGCATCATAGGTTTGCCATCACTCATCTATAACTCATCATCATTCATCACTCATCTATAACTCATCATCATTCATCACTCATCTATAACCCATCATCATTCATCACTTATCTAACAATCATCATCATTCATCACTCATCTATAACTCATCATTATTCATCACTCATCTATAACTCATCATCATTCATCACTCATCTATAACCCATCATCATTCATCACTTATCTAACACTCATCATCATTCATCACTCACTTATTGCTCATCATCATTCATCACTCATCTATAACTCATCATCATTCATCACTTATCTAACACTCATCATCATTCATCACTCATCTAGTTCATAGGACTATTTTTTTCTTGAAGAATTGGACTACACTACTAAAGACAGAGTAAATCAAAGACTGATTAAGGATAGCAATATCGAATTATTCTGGAAATTATATTCCGTCCACCGAATTAAACATGAAGATAAATATAACCGATAAAACTTTTAATGAAATTGGTCTCTTTCTTGTAAAAAAATTTTTTAATCACACGATTTGAGCAGCAAG
The DNA here is from genome assembly GCA_026182355.1 of Hermatobates lingyangjiaoensis. Taxonomy (NCBI): domain Eukaryota; kingdom Metazoa; phylum Arthropoda; class Insecta; order Hemiptera; family Hermatobatidae; genus Hermatobates; species Hermatobates lingyangjiaoensis. Next base: position 163,807 of record JAPFBL010000497.1, on the reverse strand, counting down.
TTATGATTATGGAAGGAATTGAAATTTAAAATTAGCGTCTGGAACCAAATTATGAGGAGCTTTCATCTCTAGATAATGTTTTTTTGTTTGTTATTCATCATATAACTTCTTATTTGTTTATTTCTACATGGTGCATTTTATTTGCCATTAACATGTTTACAATATTGTTTACGTTCTCTTAAAGAAAAAATATTGGTTGTCTAATATTGTTTATGTTATCTTATAGAAAAAATATTTTTTTGACAATTACTGAATTATTAGCTGATCTACCGGAGTTGCCCGGGCGATAGATTATACCCTGACGTTTTTGTTATGGGCGGGTAGATTCCAAAAAAAAAAGACCCTGATCAAAATCAAAATACCGTAGTTAGTTCCCTCAAAAAAAAAATTATATAAGATCTGTATGTTTCTTTGTATCTAAATGTCTCCAGCTGTATTTCTATTGAGGACATATAGACATAATTTGTATTTTATATATATATATATATGTAATGTGTAAGTATTTTGAGAAAGGAAAACAAATAAACTCTTGTTAGTTTTTTTATTAAAACTAGACAATTGATTAATAGTCCTTTCACTCATTTACAATAAAGACACTCACTGTACACTGACAAGTGATGAAAAGTCAACTAATTGTTCAATCACAGGTCAACCAACCAACCAGACCTAAGAGCGAAGATTCAAATTTACATCTTCCTCCCCCGGAGACTCTTTTTCTTTAGAAAAAGAGTAGGGCATCAACTTGCTTGCATGAAACAAATTTGCTTCTTTGCGTTTCTTTCTGCAGCTAATCTCATAAATAGATTTGGATACCCTTTGCATAATTCCAAATGAACCACTTCGTACTTCATCTAATTTATTTCCGTTTGAAATATACAACAAATCACTTTCTTTAAACTCTTGATCTTTCCTATTTTGGTCTACTATATCAGTTCCTAGTACAGCAGGGTTCATGGGATTTGGATATTTTCGCCATACACCTTTAGCAACGGTATCATTCGCTCTTAGGTCTGGTTGGTTGGTTGACCTGTGATTGAACAGTTAGTTGACTTGTCTTTTCTTGTCAGTGTACAGTGAGTGACTTTATTGGAAATGAGTGAAAAAAACTATTAATCAATTGTCTAGTTTTAATAAAAACTAACAATAGTTTATTTGTCCTCCTTTCTCGAAACACTTCCACATTACAAATTGATTAATAGTCCTTTCACACATCTACAATAAAGATATTACTGGGATACACTGTACACTGACAAGTTCACTCAACTAACTGTTCAACAGTTAGTTGACAACAGTTGGTTGACAGGTCAACCAACCAACCAGACCTTAGAGCAAAGATTCAAATATACATATACAGATAACATGGTCTTACAAAGTACACAAATAAATCAAAATGTCAATTAAAAAAAAACAAAAATTACATTTCCTGACAGAAAATTCTTTCATGATGCTCAGAATTAGATCCAGGCTATCTTGTTCACTTGTTTGGGACAGTACGAATGCCATCTCGTTCAGAGTTAACTTAAGAGTATCAGAAGCTTTATCCACTAAATATGGAATGAGGTCATTACTTCCTTCTGAAATGCAATTAACAATACCACTTAAACAACTTTTGTAAAGTAAAATATCATATTAAAAAAAAAACATAACAGTTATAAAAACAATATAATTAAAAAAATAATTGAGACAATCAATATATAGAGTAGGGCGTGAGCAACCTTTTGTGAACTGGGGGCCGCATTATATAATTTCCAAGTGACCGCGGGCCGCATGATAATTTCTGTGGTATTTAGATACATACAGCTTATATTTATAATGTATTAAGATGAGAAATAACTATAAATAGATTAGGTATGTTCTCTAATCGGGATTCGGTAAATTATCTAGGATAAAAAATCAAACTTTTGTTGCCAACGTTTCGGTTTTATTTAAAACCTTTTTCATAGGCAGAAGTAAGAATTTTTTAACTAAGAAAATGAAATTTACATTATTTAAAGGAACAACAATGTTAACCGGACAAAGCCTTCGACTAGACTGGAATTTTCATTATTTAAAGGAACAACAATGTAAATTTCATTTTCTTAGTTAAAAAATTCTTACTTCTGCCTATGAAAAAGGTTTTAAATAAGACCGAAACGTTGGCAACGAGAGTTTGATTTTTTATCTTAGAAAATTGACCGATACCTATTATTGACCTTAGAGAACATACCTTAACTTGTTAACTTGTTAGAGAACAAGATTAACGTGTCAATCATTATTTGAGTTTTTATTATTCTAATAATGAAAAGTATTACTGATGTTTCATTATTTCATAATAATAATAATAATGAAACAGTTATCACAACGCAATCCCCAAAAGATTAGTAGCGTATATATATATAAAGCATTTGTTGCTATTGAACTCTCTCCCTCTTTCTTCAATGTTGTAATTTTCTTTCAAAATTTTCGTGAGCTTTTGCTAATAAGCAGAAAGCAAAGGAACTTTTAATTAAGATGAAATTCCGGATAATCTCCGAGGACCGCATAAAAACACGTGTTGGGCCGCATGTTGACCATGCCTGATATATAGAGTGCACAATGCGATTAAAAAATATTGAAATACTGCAACCAAAATAGGTTTACATGTCTTAATAGTCAAGACTTTTATTTGCCAATAGAAAATAAAAAGACACATTTCAAATCTTCAGGTCCCGTCCCGCCTTATATCTCTTATCACAAGAAAGGTAACAGGAGCACAGTATCTTTTTTATCTGATTTCAGAACAGATAGCAAGCACACTTCTTATTTCATATTGTGAATAATATTAAATTTTATAGCGACCTTCAATAATTTACAATACAATTAATAATTCAAACAAACAAGTTAATAATTTTGTGATTAATTCAAATGAGAATTACATTGTTTGATTGTTCTGTTTAGGAAAGAAAGTGACCTTGAGTTTGCAAGAGTAATTCACTTCTTAATAAGTACGAGTAGTTTTTTTTTATAAACGATCTTATGTGACTATTACAGAAGGTAATAGATACAGAATGATAATATAAATGTTATTATTCCTAAACTTTTTCTTTATCAACCAGTTTCAAATTGCCAATATGCCTCTCTCTTGATGATGAAAACGTTCTCAAAATGGTCGATTGGAGAGCAAAGTTTACCAAATATAAGTTTATATTCAAATAATGTATCTAATGTCTTTAAGAGACGGGCTAAGACAATTGAAATATTTGAATTTTTCTTTAAAAAAAAAAACCTGCTTTTCTCAGCTGCCAGCTGTTTTCTTTTTCTTTCGGTATTAAGTATGTGTTGGTTTCTTTACATATTCTCATCATTAACACAATATTATCATTAACAGTCATAAATATTCTATTACCTCAAACATCTATCGTCAGTTGAGGTGTTTCTGAGCTAATCTTAGGCTCCAAAAAACTTTAAACCACATGAACTATGCTTGGTCGTCATCAAATGGAATTAATACTTAGTTCACTACCTTATTTTGTTTTTGTATTCTTCTCTCACTTATATTTGTTATAATTAATCTTTGCACATATATTACCTTTTACTTTATTAACTTTGCTGTGGCCTTGTTCATACTCACAAATAACTTAATGTTTTAAGGAGTTGTAACTTTAAAAGTTTTGCATGCCAAAGCATGTTTTATGGAATCCATGATTGAGAAAGGACAGACATGGGAGACAAATGCAATTAGTAACAATTTAATTGCATACTTTTTAACATGTACAAATTAGTAGGAAAAAATGCATTTAAAAAAAAATAACTGAAAATTTGTATGAACTAAAACATTAAACAATGAATAAAGCTAAACAAAGAAAGATAGTAAAAACTCTTACCGTATAGCACTCAAGTTTCTTTCATCTAAGAAAAAGATAACCAGAAAGGAACAAAGAAGGTCCCTTATCAACAACACTTCCATAAATATGATAGAGCAGGAATGAAATGCTCGTTAGACAGAACGTTATCTGAACGATCAAGTGCAAGAAGGAAAAAACAGAACTGTCATTTAGTATTTTATTTCAAGAGGTTAGTTCTCTTTTACAAATATAATAATTTCGGTTCAGAAAGTTAAACTTATAAATTTAATAAACAAAAAAGAATAATTCCATTTAACCTGATATCCCTTTGTGCGGCAAACAATTTTTATATATTAAAGAATGAAGTATTATAACGCATTTCATCAAATTGAATATTACATATAATAAAATGTTACAATATAGAGAATAGGGTTGCACTGATTAATCGACGAGTAATCGGTAATCAGTCGTTTTACCGATTAATCTATATCTGTAATTTGTAATTGGACTTTAATAATTAGGTTATCTTTGTTCTAAGTAAGTCTAGTAATATTTAAAAACATACAAATTATGATTTATATTCATCTTTGAAATAGTGTAAATATGCTAGATTTCTTTTATTTATATCGGTCTTCTTATATACTTTAATACAAATGTTTGATGACCAGTTTTTCTTTCTTTGGTTATATTCAATTAATATATTAAATATAATGTATGATAAATGTTCAAACCACAATAAGAAATGAGAAAAAAGTGTTTGAACATGGGATTGTTGTTTCGCGTGTTTATTGTGAAATCTTATTATCATATAATATATGATAAATGTAGTTTTTTTTTTTGTTAATTCAAACCAATATCCATTTTAGCAACATTAAGGAAAATAAAATCTTATCTTAACTAGAAATCATTTTTAAGTTTAATAATACTGAACTTCTACTTTATTTTTACTAAAAATTTACAGAAAAGAGAACTCAAATCAAAAGTTCCCGAAATCCATTTTATCAGCAGTCAAGAAAATGAAATCTTATCTTAACCAGAAATAATTTTTGACATAAAAATTAGGTCTAATGATGATGAACTTTTACTGCAAGTTTAAAGCAAAGAGAACTCAACTCAACTCAAAACTTTTTAAATTGTAAAACAGAAACCTAATTTTTTTTTTCCATTTTCAGGATGCGGTTTATTTCTTTTTTGGTTCTCATGAATGTTACCTCCAGTACTCATACAAACTTTCAATTTTTACAGAGGTAAAAGTAAGTAAAGTAATAAAATATTTTTGAGCTATCTTACAAAAAAAAGAGGGAAACATAGTTTTTTTTTTTTAACAATTCCACCATATAGATACATTGTAATCACCGTAACAGTAAATTCAATCATTAGTTGTGCAATCCGTAATTGTGTGGTATTTACTCATTCTGAGGTAAAACGCGTTGAATAAAACTTCATTTGTGTGGAGACTTTTGTTGGTTCATCCATTTTATCTCAGAATGAGTAAATTCAATTAATCTATATTGTGTAAAGAAATTTAACCATTTTGTTCATTTTCTCAGGCCCCTACTCTTCATTGTTTCCTCTTTTTTTTTTTTCAACAGTAAATTTTTTCAAACATATTTCCAAATGTGAGTGAGTGCGTAGTATGGTATCCCAACTGAGCTGTTGACTTGGTTTTCATCAATGGAACTATCTGTAGAAAATGTTTGTTTTCACTTTCTTTTTATTTCAATTTTTTTATCGCTTTCCATTTCTTCTACTATCCATAACTTATTATATCTGTTGTCTGAAAGTTAATTGTAAACATAGGAGCTTTGTAATTGTAAAGCAAATGAAACATAAAAACATTGTTCTCCAAATAACTAGGAAATCTTTTCTCAAATGAAGATCTAATGGTACCACTGAAGTAATAATAATGCCACTAATCTTTTCACTGATAATGACGTATATATACGTCATACAATTATGCATCACCAGTATATATACGTATATATGTTGGACGTATATTCACTTGATAAACGGAAAGATGATCCAAACTGGACACAATAACAGTTCAAAATTGAAGATAGATAGCACAGAAAGTAAAGAAACACATTTACAGACTCAAATTTTCGGGCAATCCGTCTTCAGGAGAAAAGAGAAAGGGAAACTATAATGCACGTTCATTATAGGCGCAACGGCTAGTGTCTACAATGGGTTTGGTCTCCCTTTCTCTTTTCTCCTGAAGACTGGATTTTTGACTCTGACGAAGACCGCTTGTTACGGTTGAAAGATCTTAGTCTTATTTTCCCATTTCTTATTGTGGTTTGATCATTATATCATACGTCTATGCATCTAGTGTTCAGTTAGGTTTTTGACTCTGACGAAGACCGCTTGTTACGGTTGAAATATCCTAGTCTTGTTTTCCCATTTCTTATTGTGGTTTGATCATTGATTGTTATTTCACGTGTTTATGTGAAATCTTTTTATTATATCATACGTATTCATGAACTAATCATACTTATTATATCATACGTTAAAAAGATTTCACATAAACACGTGAAATAACAATCAATGATCAAACCACAATAAGAAATGGGAAAACAAGATTAAGATCTTTCAAACAAGCGGTCTTCGTCAGAGTCAAAAATCCAAATGAAACTGAAACTGGGTTTTTGACTCTGACGAAGACCGCTTGTTACGGTTGAAAGATCTTAGTCTTGTTTTCCCATTTCTTATTGTGGTTTGATCATTATATCATACGTCTATGCATCTAGTGTTCAGTTAGGTTTTTGACTCTGACGAAGACCGCTTGTTACGGTTGAAATATCCTAGTCTTGTTTTCCCATTTCTTATTGTGGTTTGATCATTGATTGTTATTTCACGTGTTTATGTGAAATCTTTTTATCATACGTATTCATTAAATAATGAAACGTTAAATACAGTTTTCATTTATGTTTGATTTTATTTTATTTTCATAATTTCTTTATTTGGCAACACTGGGTAGCAAGCAGTGTGTGGAGTTTTTAAACCATACCTAATTGCCTCTCCAAAATGGTAAAAAAAGGGACTTGTTTGGTGTGTGTGTTACAATGACCCTTGTGTGGCCGTAAATAATGCCTGACCCTTCTCGTTCCACCGTCAACCGTTTTTGTTGTCCCAGCTAAAAATTTGTTTCCTGATAAAGATACCTCTCGCTCATCCTTTACAACAACGACTGTACCAGTGTACAGTCAATTTATAAAACTATACGACCTCGTGACTCCTAGTATCCCTCAGTGTTAAGAAATTATAGCAACATTTAATAACATCAATTCACTGAACGTGATTGATAAGAATTACTGTTATAGCTGTTTCTTGTTATTAAGTCATGAAAACTAAGATTGCTATATGGCCCCAAGCTTTTGATACAGTATTTTTAACATGATTTAAGATATACACACAGAGTAAATTTAATAAAACAAAAAAATCATTTAAAAACGAAAAGTTTAATTTACGTTTCTGTCTTCCTGATGACTAGAAAATCGAAATATAGTGGTGATTTTCTGTGTCATATCTGAGTGTTCTTTGTGTCAATATATATATATAAAACTAAAGTTTATCGGGACTCGGTCGGTTCTTCAGGTTCAAATTTAACTCTCATTGCCAACGTTTCGGTTTTTATTTAAAACCTTTTTCATAGGTCTACAATATATACATTGATAAAAGTATCGACCGTGGAATAGAAACAAAACTAAAGTTTATCGGGACTCGGTCGGGAACTGACAGAGTCGCGATAAACTTTAGTTTTGTATATATATACCGTTTTCGATGAAAATACGATCCGAAATGGACAAATACAGTTCAATGTACATAAAGAAATATAGAAAAATTAAAAACACATACTTACAGTATCTTATTATATATATATATATATAATAAACTGTGAAACGTAGACTGAAACATAACAAAGACTCACTTTTCAATATTTTGACTGTAATGACGGTCGAAATATTGAAAAGTCAGTCTTTGTTATGTTTCAATCTATGTGTCACAGTTTATTTTAAGTGTAATCTGTCCTGCCGAACCGTTTTTCGTTTATCATGGTATATATACCATATAATGTTCAATGTACATAAAGAAACATAGAGAAATTAAAAACCACTCTTACAGAGTCTAACTTTCGGTTGAACCGTCTTCAGGAGAGATGAGAGAGGGAAACCAAGCGCACTGGTACAGAGAGACTGTTGGATATATATATATATATATATATATTTCTTAATCTATTTATTCTCTATTAGTCCAGTTATACCGTTGACCTTTCAACTCTTTTATTCTAACCGCTTGTTTCTTGTTCATTATTGACCTTTGACCTTCTCTTTATATTAACCTGTACTATCCTTTTAATCTATCAATAGCAATGACTAAGCATGAGTCATCGATTTTAATTTAACATGTCACTTGGCCAACTCGTTTTCCAGTTGAACCCTGTTAGTAGGAGGTCAGTTCGTAGGATCGAATCTCCCAGTCTTAAGATCGTGAATGCCGAGACTGCGGTTAATTTTAATGATACCTGTTTAAAAGAGGATCTGCTGCCTATTTATACCAAAATATATATATATATTTTTTTTTTTTGAGGTTTGAGGTCGAATGATTTTAAACTAGTCCTTTTGCCGACGTTTCGACATATACAACATAATTGTAAAACAATCATGTTGTAGCCCTGAAGATGACATAAATATATGTCGAAACGTCGGCAAAAGGACTAGTTTAAAATCATTCGACCTCAAACCTCAAAAAAAAAAAAAAAAAAAATTAAATCATATAAATATTGGGTCAAGAAAACAAATCATGATATATATATATATATATACATTTTTGTTCTCTTGACCCAATATTTATATGATGTAATTTTTTTTTGAGGTTTGAGGTCCAATGATTAAAACTAGTCCTTTTGCCGACGTTTCGACATATATTTATGTCATCTTCAGGGCTACAACATGATTGTTTTACAATTAGCACTGCTATTACTACTATTATGGTAATTTATTACATTTTAATATGTACGGTAACAAAGAGGAATTTATTGATAAATGTATAACAAAATAATCCATAGTCGTAAAAAACTGATTTATCAATAAATTCCTCTTTGTTACCGTACATATTATAATGTAATAAATTACCATAATAGTAGTAATAGCAGTGCTAATTGTAAAACAATCATGTTGTAGCCCTGAAGATGACATAAATATATGTCGAAACGTCGGCAAAAGGACTAGTTTTAATCATTGGACCTCAAACCTCAAAAAAAAAATTACATTATATATATAGTACCGTTAAAAAAGTAGTGACACATAAAAAACGAGATACCTGCTTCCAATATTTCGAACAGCAGTTCGTTGTCAGGAAGAGACTAAAGGGGAAGAAGAGGTACTTTCGTTCCTGAAGAACGATAGATAGTCGAGTCACCTCAGTAAAGTACTATGTGGATAGATAAAGGAACTTAAAGGAATTAAAAAGTTTTAAATTTTTAAAAAGTAGTACCTTACATGTACGATGTCAGGTATTCGTTAAAGCTAGGTTAAGTCAGGTTGCAGTGGCAGTTCCCGCAACGGAACACATATAAGTCGAACATTGGGGCCTTTTTGATACCATACAAAAATCTACAAAAACAAATACAAAATTCTACATTGGGAGTCCTAAATTTTGCCTAACTTAAATCTCTTAAGAATAGGATTGTGAGTATTGAATACAATAAGTGTCTAATTTTCTGTTTGACCCGTCATTAGAAGAGAAATAGTGGGAAATCAAATGATTGGTGCAAAGACGCGGCTGGAGATAAATTACGATACAAATCCATATTGTGACTTTGGTTTTTGAATTATTAACATTTCTTATTCCCCACCCTCGCCCCCACCGTTAAAGGTATCTCATAATTTTAATTTAAATATTGAAAGAAAGAAGATGAAATGTTCACAATCTATTTTATCGAAAACGGAAAGACAGGAATTATCATTGAATCCCTCCTCTTTTGTGACGTTTCCATCATGAACCAACTTTTTCTGATAACTCTTCTCTATCGCCTGAATTTAATATAAAGTAAAAACAAAACTTCGCTAGGTCTAAATTATTACTTTAAAAGTAGCTAAAAAGGTCCTTGTTGCACAATTGTATTTATATAACTATTTTGGATGTTTAGAACTTATTTCCCTTTTCAAATAAATATTTCTTTCAATTTTTGTTTTAAAATAATTACGTTAATTTTCTCCGAAGAATACATTTTGAGGTTTATTTAATATTATAAGTTTATATTATATTTTTATAATAAAAATATATTTATATTTCTGAGGTAAAATGGATATACCAGCAAAAGTCTCCACACAAATGAAGTTTTATTCAACGCGTTTCGAAAACTTTGTGTTCATCATCAGGAAGACACTATTGTGTGGAGACTTTTGTTGGTTTATCCATTTTACCTCAGAATGAGTAAATACCACACAATTACGGATTGCACAACTAATGATATTTATATTTATATATAAACTTTAAAATTACGCAAAACACGACACAGAAAAATAATAAAATACACACTTACTAAATTCAATATTTCGAACTGTTGTTCGTCATCAGGAGAAGACCATAAGAGAGGACGAAATGAGAATGTTTTTCTGTGTTACGAGTATGTTTTATGTAATTTAAAAGTTCTATAGCCTGTGTAGACTGTTTCTTCAATTTAGTATTGTCAATATTAATTTAGAGTTTGAACCTGAAGAACTGATAGAATACTGATTAACATTTTATTTTGTTTCTACTTCTCGGTCGATACATATAACTCTAGTTGTATAATTTTTGACTCAGTTGGGTTTTTGACTCTGACGAAGACCGCTTGTTACAATTGAAAGATCTTAGTCTTGTTTTCCCATTTCTTATTGTGGTTTGATCATAACTCTAGTTGTAAGTAACTAGGCGGCTATTAAAGTAGGGAATATTATTAATCTTTATATATAAAGTTCGTGAGTTTGTTTGTTTGTTCACCCATATCCCGTGGAGATACGAGACCTGAAATTAAATATATATTATTTATTACCTGAATATTGTTAAATAAAAGAAAATTATCGCTATATTCCCATAATTGGAGCCAGGGTAGCAAGTGTCTTGCGTGCTCACCGATGACAGTAGTGCAAAAAAAATTATATATAAATGTAATAAAAATTTTTTTTAATTTTATTTGCTTAGTATAAACAAAAGGCATGGAGCCAGGGTAGCCCACTGGCTTGCGTGCTCGCTGATAACAGTAGCACAAATATATTAAAAATAAATGTAACAAAAAAATTTTTTGAATTTCAAATTCGAATATATAAACAATGATAAAGAAGTAAAGACATGGATGGATCCAATGCAGCCAGTCGCTTGCGTGCTCGCCGATGACAGTAGTGAACATGTATTATATATAAATGTAACAAAAAAAAAAATTAATTTAAAATTTGCGTAATATAAACACTGGTAATAAAATAAAGGCATAGGATCAGAGTTTTGCATGTTTGCTGATGATAGTACCTACTGCAAATGTATTATAAATAAATGTAACAAATATATAATAAACTACTACATTAGACGTTAAAAATGAATAATTTTAGAAACAAAATTAGAGACTAGAACACCACTGTCAGATAAAATACGAATGTTCTAAGGTAATATTATAATGATACATTCTTTTCATTAAAATTATTTTATGTTAGGTAAATAAATTGAATACAACACACACATACGCACATGCACACGCGCACGCACGCGCACACACACACACACACACACACACTATTATGGAAATACGAGTACACTCGTATTTCCATAATATAATGAAAATGGAATTTGTTTGTTTAAAATATATTTAATTGAGTACATAACTTGATTGATGTTTTATTTATTTATATAATAAAAGAAATTATTTTTTTTTACTTTTGAATGAATTTTATTTTGTTAAATATACTTGTTGTGTATATATCTTACATACTTCATCAAAGTAGTATTACATACATACTACATCAAAAGCTTGGGAAATATAAGAATCTGTTTCCGTGCCTTAATAACAAGAAACAACAATTAAAATTATCCCTGTTCATGAATCATGTTCAGTGAATTAATTTCAATACCTATTGTTATAATTTCGAGTGACACAAAAAGGGTCACGGGTAGTCTAGTATTATAATTTACTCCAAACGTTGCTCTGAAAGTGCGCCTGGTGTCTTATTTCTTCTCTCCTGATGACGTTTGAACCGAAAATTAGAGACTGTAAATGTGTTTTTCTATTTTCTGTGCAGCTATAGTTTACTCTCAAACGATTAATATTGTAAAATTATATTTCTTAATATTAATAGGCGCAAAAATCGTATTTGGTCAAGTCAAATCAGTCGATTTGGATTATAAAACCCGATCCTTTTTACAATGGTATGTCATTTTTAAAAACTTCCCTGAATTTCTAAATGTTTAGAAATTGATATAACAAATACGAATATGAACATTTGCATCATTCTCTGTCACTGATTCATTACACCTAAAGCTGCACTCAAAATCTCTTTTATAAACTGTTAGAGTCCAGCGTAGCCGTCAGTGGTTTGCGTGCTCGCTTCTCTCACCCTGGTTTTACTCACGCGGCAGGTGAAAATAAATCTGAGCACGTCATCCTTCGGAGAGGAGGTTAAAAGTTGTCGATCACGAGCATGTACGATGTCAGGTACTTTAAAGCTAGGTTAGTTCGTAGGACCGAATCTCTCAGTCTTAAGATCGTGAATGCCGAGACTGCGGTTAATTTTAATGATACCTGTTTAAAAGAGGATCTGCTGCCTATTTATACCAATATATATATATATATATATATATATATATATATAGTACTGTTAAAAAAGTAGCGACACATAAAAACGAGATACCTGCTTTCAATATTTCGAACAGCAGTTCGTCGTCAGAAAGAGACTAAAGGGGAAGAAGAGGTACTTTCGTTCCTGAAGAACGCTAGATAGTCGAGTCACCTCAGTACTATGTAGATAGATAAAGGAACTTAAAGGAATTAAAATAAGGCGAACATTGGGGCCTTTGTGATACTACACAAAGATTAATTCTACATTGGGAGTCCTAAATTTTGCCTTACTCAAGTGTCTTTGAGTAGTAGTAGCAAAGCTACACTGCCAATCAATCAATTTTGGCTTCTTCTTTCTGAAGAGCATTATCCTAATTTACGCCGTTTTGGATTGCACTTGCTGTCAATGTTTGGTAGTACCTACCTTTGTGGAGCAGCATTTTCCGCAATGAAGTCGATTAAATCCAAAGAGAGGAATCTACTTAATCAAACATCTCTCGTAGCATTCCTTCGTTTAGAGTAGTGATCTTTAACGTGTACCAGACATCGTACAGGCTCGGGACCGACAGCTCAACGTCCTCTCTCGAGGATCGACGTGCTCAGATTTATTCACCTCCTATATGAATAAATCCTCAGATTTATTTACCTCCCATATGAATAAATCGAGGATCAAAGTAGGTATTGAACTCCGAACCTCCCAGTCCAGAGGCGAGCACGTTGGGCTAACCTGGCCTCTCTTGTAAGTTAACTATTTAATAAACTCCGTCGCAGAATCAACCCGGTAACGTCTTTCTCATAACTGGAGTGGGTGCCAAATCATAAATGAGCCACACTTTCCGCCACTAGAATAACACAAGCAGGTGACAGCTTGAAAATATGGGCGTCGTTAACCAATCAATCAGTTTTCAAACTATAGTCAATTAAAGTGAATTACATTACAACTTTAATTAATTAATTTAAATTTGTTACCAACTAAAGTGAATTACATTAAACTTTGTTACCAATTAAAGTGAACAACATTACAACTTTGCTACCAATTAAAATGAATTACATTATAACATTGTTATCAATTAAAATGAATTACATTATAACCTTGTTATCAATTAAAATGAATTACATTATAACCTTGTTATCAATTAAAATGAATTACATTATAACCTTGTTACTAATTTTCGTGTATTTGTTGAGACAAAAACCTTGAATGACCTTGAAACCTTCATCAATATTTCAGATAATAGACTAACAGGAGAGCTGAATTCCTACAATCAGATAAATATAGTATAAAATAATAGAAAGTCTAAATTAATTTGTCGGACTCAGATATCATTGTTCCCTACTATTAAACTTGACAAGTCAATAATATTTATTCACTGTGCTTTAACGTATTTTTGACAATAGACAAAATTTTGAAAAAGAAAAAGAATTGAAAGATGAAATTAACAAAATTATGTTGAATTTTCAAAAAGACTTAGCAAAACCAGGTAAACATAGTATATTTTGTATAGAATGAATTTATTATTCAATAGATAACCCGGCAAACTTTATACTTGGAACCGTATCTCTTGAATCAGTTAATGTCTTGTTAGGGGCCAGGCTAGCTCATTGGTTACGTGCTCACCTCTGAACTGATAGGACCGGGGTTCAATCCTCACCTGGCCCTCGATTTATTCACGCGGGAGGTGAATAAATCTGAGCACGTCGTCCCTCTGAGAAGGACGTTAAACCGTCGGTCCCGAGCCTGTACAATGTCAGGTACTCGTTAAAGATCCCTACTCTAAATACATTTGAGTTAGGCAAAATTTAGGACTCCCACTGTAGAATTAATCTTCATTGTGTGGTATCACAAAGGGCCAATGCTTGACCTAAGTGTGTTCCCTTGTGGAACTGCCACTGCAACCTAACCTAACCTAATGTCTTGTTAACTTTAGTTAAACTTAATTTAGTATTTAATTATTGATATAATAGCTATCCCGACGGATGTACCGCCTTACGTATAATGTATTCAGTCTGAACAGGAATAATAACTCGAAATAAAAAATCTGTAATGGCCTATATTCCACTTTATTATAAGTAAACACAATATCAAACTGGTTAACAAACAATTGATGTTTTTGTTTGATTAGTCCAGTGGTTCTCAACGTGGTCCACATGGACCCCCAGGGGTCCACAAAGGATTACTGGGGGTCCATGAGAAAAGTAGTATTCTGAAGGTCCATGACACGTGGTTAGGGCTCTATGTTAAGTTTAAATTAATTTATCAGCAAACAAAGAATAAACCAAAGCGTAGTAAGCTTTGGCCGTACAATATTCAAACATAATGAAAATATAAGGCCTAATATCCTCGTCAGTATGTTAAAAGTATGTTTTAAAATTTTCTATTGCACTTCTCTTTATGGTACATTCAAAATTGATTCTGTTACAATTTATTTCAGGGTTCTTTATAAAATGTTAATAAAGAAATATTTTGTTATTGTTTTAAAAACATTTTTGTATTTTCGCATGCGTTGTAGATGTAATGAAATTATTTCATAATTAACGATATTCATTTACCTAAAAACAAATATGTATTTATAAATTTGTATAATTATGTTTTTTAAGTATCCGGGGGGAGTGGGGGTCCACAAGTAGCTTTTAGGGGGTCCACAAGCAAAAAGAGGTTGAGAACCCCTGGATTAGTCAGTTTGTTCGACACCCATTCATTAAACCATGGAATGCATCAGTAAAATATATGCTTGGGGTTAAATTTTTACATTTTACAATTTTATTCTTCTAACATGTCATATTAACTCATTTGAACAATACACATTTTTTCTAAATAAATATCAAAATAATTTTATTTCATTATTGGTAATTGATAGGTACTTCGGCACCACTCGGTTAAACTTGGCCATTTTCGTGTTACTATCGATCTTACTCGGGCAACATCGGAGACACTCGGGTGGGACACACTCAAGTTACTATTGTATTAACACAAGCTTGTCTGTCCAAAGTCTAGCCCGCGTAGCATTCCTTCGTTTAGCCTTAACCTCAGTTGACATTGACACAAAGGAGCTGGCTTCCAAAATGCACGCACACCCATCCCACTGAATTTTAATAAATAAACTGTACCGTTTTACGTACTTCCTTGAATATTTTTAACGAATATATTTAAGGGTTGATTCTTATCCATACTTGTCAATTATTTTTTTATGATAATATATGTTTTTATGATAAATATATAGATTCATTTACATCTACGTGTTTTACTTTACATCTGGTACTGCGGCCCGCGATCTAATTTCCTTGCCGAATGCGGCCCGCATCCCCATAAAGTTTGGACAACCCTGTATTAACAAATAGTGAAACTTTTTGAGTTCGGCATGTCAAAATTTGGAAAAATCGAGACATGATTTTCTTGGCGTATCAAACATCTCATACGCCATGTATAATTTTTATAATTACATAATACATGGCGCCATGTATACGCCATTTTTATAATTACATAATACATGGCGCCATGTATACGCCATTTTTATAATTACATAATACATGGCGCCATGTATAGCCATTTTTATAATTACATAATTCATGACGCCATGTGTACGCCATTTTTGAACGTGACGAACCTGAACACGTGACTGAACAGTTCAGTGTCACGTGTTCATTCAAACTACAGTTGTTGTTAAAATCCATTATATTTGTAATGTAATACTTAGTTTTTTTGTGTCAAAATTTATAATTCTGCCTATAAAAAAGGTTTTAAATAAAGACCGAAACGTTGGCAATGAGAGTTTAACTTGAACCTGAAGAACTGACCGAGTCCCGATAAACTTCAGTTTTGTTTCTATTCCAGGGTAGATACTTTTATCAATATTCATATATATATATATATTGTTAAAAATATGACCATATTTTGCTGAAACTTGCTTCTTAATAAGTTTCTCAAGTTTTCTGAATAGAGTTCTTGTTACTATATCAACAGTATATAATATGCTTCCGATAGTCGACATGTTACATGAGTCCATGTTTCTGCTGTCCTCAGTCATATTCAAGACATAACTGAGTTTGAAATAGATTGTTCCTTTATATAAGAGAAGTGAAATGTGTTGAGGAGGTTGGGGGATTAAAGTTGTTTTTCTGAATCCTTTGGGTTGAGTGACCTGGTTAGGAGTTTGTTACCTCTACCTGGAGAGGTCCCACTTGACCTGGGGTTCGACTTATAGTCAAAGTCGATACTTCGACTAGGCAGTCTAGTCGAAAGTTTTGTCCGGTTAACATTGTTGATTCCTTTAAATAATGTAAATTTCATTTTCTTAGTTAAACAATTCTTACTTCTGCCAATTAAAAAAGTTTTAAATAAAACCGAAACGTCGGCAACGAGAGATAAAAATTTGAGTTTGTAAGTGTGTCTCTTTCTTTGTGTGTTGCTTTTCTTCGTTTTTGAGTTGATATCTCTCTCTCTCTCTCTCTCTTCTCTATATATATATATTATATATATATATATATATATATATATATCAACTAAAAAATAAAACCACTAAAATAAAATACAAATTTTAGTTGTATATCTGTCACACGGTCGAGAAGTTATTAGTGTTTATATATATATATATATATATATATATATATATACAATGATAAACGAAAAACGGTCCGGCAGGACAAATAACAATTAAAATAAGCAGTGACACATAAACAGAAACACAACAAAGACTCACTTTTCAAAAATATTTCGACCGTAATGACGGTCGTCCTCAGGAGAAGAAGTGAATTGACGGAGGGACGACAGTCAACTAAAGAACTCACTGGGTGAGGGCTAAAGCAGTGCTGCCGCAAAGGAGACAAATAAAAAAGGAACTAGGAAGTCGAGAGCAAAAAGAAAAAAGAAAAAGGAAAAAAAAAATGTTTTTGAAAGGTAGAAAAAGGTTAAGAAAAGAAAAAATAAAGAAAATATATAGAACAATTAAAAAAAAAATTTTAAAACATTTTATATCAAAAACATTTTTTTTTCCTTTTTCTTTTTTCTTTTTGCTCTCGACTTCCTAGTTCCTTTTTTATTTGTCTCCTTTGCGGCAGCACTGCTTTAGCCCTCACCCAGTGAGTTCTTTAGTTGACTGTCGTCCCTCCGTCAATTCACTTCTTCTCCTGAGGACGACCGCCATTACGGTCGAAATATTGAAAAGTGAGTCTTTGTTGTGTTTCTGTTTATGTGTCACTGCTTATTTTAATTATATATATATATATATATATATATATAAAGATTTCACAAAAACACGTGAAATAACAATCAATGATCAAACCACAATAAGAAATGGGAAAACAAGACTAAGATCTTTCAACCGTAACAAAAGGTCTTCGTCAGAGTAAAAAAACCCCTGTTTATAGTGTATTATTGGATTACTACTATGAAGCTCAAGAATAAATCATTCGGAGAGTTAGTGTTCAATTTACCTGAAGAGTTAAAAACCAAGCTTAGAAAACTTGAGAAAATAAATAGAAAACGAACAAAAATGAATATCGGCATACTCTTTAATAAAACGAATACATATATATATATATATCAGCTCCAAAACGAAGGAAAGCAACACACAGAGAAAGAGACACACTTACAAACTCAAATTTTCGGATGCTCCGTCTTCAGGGGAAAAGAGAATGGGCAACCAAGCACGCCGGAAACACAACGGCAGGAAACCGTCCCGGCAACTGGGTTGGTTGGTTGGTTGCTTGCTTGCTTATATATATAATATATATATATATATATATATATATATATATATAAAGATTTCACAAAAACACGTGAAATAACAATCAATGATCAAACCACAATAAGAAATGGGAAAACAAGACTAAGATCTTTCAACCGTAACAAAAGGTCTTCGTCAGAGTAAAAAAACCCAACTGTTGGGTTTCCTGCCGTTGTGTTTCCGGCGTGCTTGGTCGCCCATTCTCTTTTCTCCTGAAGACGGATCATCCGAAAATTTGAGTTTGTAAGTGTATCTCTTTCTCTGTGTGTTGCTTTTCTTCATTTTTGAACTGATATATGTATATATATATATATATATATATATATAGTGTGTGTGTGTGTGTGTGTGTGTGTGTGTGTGAGTAGTTATCATTGAACATATCAGTTAATGTATTTATAATATAATTTCAACGAACATAATAGCAAAATATAATATCTATTCCTGACAACGAGGACATCGAAATATAGTAATGAGTTTCAGTGATTTCGTTTCTTTTTTGTGTGTTCTTTGAAAATTCTAGTTTATAATATAAATAATAAAAAAGTAATATTTTGTTATTTATAGATTCTAGGATGTTATTTTGTATAATATAGTGATTTTATTTGTATTTAATAAGTTTTTAAATGAGTGGCCTCCCGTCAATAGATAAGTAACTGCATACTTATCATTTGATAAGCTGCCAGGAGTCTATCAAATGCTGGTATCCATTATTTAAGATAATTTTAACAAGTATTCAAGCGGTACTTAAATTAATTTTATCAAGTTTTAATTAAGTTAATACTATCAAATATTTAAACAGTATTAATCAAATTAAAAAAAAAAAAAAAATTGTTCTTCTGTTGCATTGAGCCACAAATCCATTATCAGGAGAAATTGTCCTATTTGGCAGCTAAAAAAAAAAAGAATTTATTAAAAAAACCTTCACGCTGTATTGGAGCAGTTCGTTGGAAGGAGTGCAAAAGCACAAAGAAAATACAAAGATTTTTCCAATCTATATAAATAAAATATTGATTTTGTCTGTACATTGCTTAGAAGTGGCAATCATTTCAAGTTTTCTTTAAGTTTCATACATTGGAGAAACTGAATCCACTCTTAGAAAAATTTCTGTCGGTTTGTCCGCAAAATTTTGTCATAAGTAAACTCAGCCACCATAAGACATATCAAGCTGAAACTTTTACAGTAGATTTGTGTAGGTCTAACTTAAAATATAGGCTCTGAATTGATTGGAAATTCAACGTAGAAGTGAAGTTATGGATGTTTAAAGCAAAAACGTTTGTCACAAGTAAACTCAGCCACCATAAGACATAGTAGCGAGCTGAAACTTTGACACTGGATTTGTGTATGCCTAACTTAAAATACGGGCTCTAAATAGATTCATAATTCAGTGCAGAAACGAAGTTATAAGACTGTAAGCGTATTTTCCTAACTTCACAGACAAGTTTGTTTTGAAAATACACAGGTGTGACAAGGCAAGTAGGTATTGTTAGTTGATTTTAATTTCATTGGAGCATATGAATATATTGCGTATTTGACATCTTTGAAAAGGTGTTTCGTTTCCAGAGTTGAGGATGTACTATCTATTACGAATAAATAGTTTTGTAAACGAGCAATTCTGAACCCTTAATATGAACAGGCAGGAAAAATCAACAAACAAGTTCTTACGCTATATCATACCGAGGAAAGAACTTACAAGTCAGTACAGAGAGTGATTAGTGATGAGGAAGCAGTTCATTATCTTACTGAATTTCTTGACTCTGAATTTATTTTTCCTGAACTACCTGCTCATGAGTAAAAAATTCAAGTAGGAGCATCAATCATGCTGCAATTGAGTAACAGTAACAAATTTCATGTTACGAAACGTGAGTGCCTCAAAACTGTGCAACGGGACACGACTCAGAGTTCGTGCTCTGAACAGATATGCCATAGAGGCGGACATACTGCCTGGGTGTCGAATGGGGGAGTCTGTGTGTTACCACGCATACCATTGATTCCGAGCCACTGTCTGTTTCCGTTCAAATTATTGCAAAGTCCCGTCAGAGTCTATTTCGCAATGACGTTAACTAAGTCGCAAAGGGAAACTTTATCTAACGCAGGAATTCAAGTGAGCGAGACCAAGTTTTTCTCTCATGGTCAACTGTTTGTTTACTTGCAACTACTGACTCTGAAGAGTCAGAGGTTCCAACTGTTTGTTTTTCCATGAACCTGAAGGACAGACAACTAATGTAGTGTATACAGAGGCATTTATTTAACACTGTACTAATAATGGTATTTTCTACTATTCGATAATTTCTAATTATAGTATTAGTATAATACTATAATTGGTATCGTATTCCAGGATATTTTAGAATACCAAGTATAATAGAATTTTTGATTCCGTCAAAGACGGGTACGTTTGCTAGTCCTCTATAAATTAATTGAACCGTTTTCTTTGAAAATGGTGGAAATCCATTTTCACAAAAAAATAGCTAACAATAAAAAAGGAATACAATTACCTATAAAAATTTTTACTTATAACTTTTCGCAAAAAATTAAGTTTAATTCAATTTATGGTTTGTAAACAAAGAACATGAAAAAGAACTTTAAAATGTAGGTTTGTATAGTATTAGTTAGAATATTAGTAGGTGTTATGCTATTTATTTTACACATACTTTTTTTTTCAATGTTTTGGATATCCTATATTCGAGCAGTTTTCTTTGAAACTGGTGCAAATCTATTTTGAGGAAATTTAGGTAACGATTTTAAAAATGAATACAAATTACTATGAACTTTTTATTTATAAACTTTTTCTAGAAAAATCTGTTAAATTTCAATGAAACATTTTAACAGATTTTTTTGGAAAAAAATTTGTAAATAAAAAGTTTATAAGTAATTTGTATTCATTTTTAAAATCTACCTAATTTTTTTGTCAAAATAAAATTACACTACTTTTTAAAGAAAGCGGCTTAATTAATTCTTAGAAGATTCGAATAATCTTAGTTTGGCTTCTGCTCAAGGTCATAATAATTTGAATTTTACGTATAAACATTATTTTAAGGCAGATTTTCTTAAAAACTTGTTTTGACGAGGAACCCTTTTTTTTGGTTTCAGTAACTTTCCCGGGAACCCCAGATTCTAATGATTTTATACAATCATATTATAAATATTTTCATGTGCCCTTTTATACAGTATGTATGTTTAAAAACAATTTAAAAAAAAGTAATATTACTGCAATGTGTATTTTTCGAATAAAAATTCAAAGCTAAAAGATTTTAATTTTCATATTTTCCACAAGTGCATAACACATAAAACAACAATTTTAACATTAAGTTTGTTTTGTAATCATTTTTCGCTTTATAGTTGAGAGTTTGATTCTCAAGTTAGCCCCAGCATTAAATCCTACTTCGGTATTTGGTTTTTATGTAAGTTTAAAGGGAAAATCCAGTTTCGCATAAGTAGGTAGTGGGAAATGGCAGCAATGTGTGAAGTACTACTTTTACAATAGCAGGGAATTCGGAAATCAGATAGTTCCAAAAAGTGACTAGTGATTCATCCTAAATATGAATAAAATTTTGACCAGTTCTACTTGTGGGTATAGAAAAAGATTTCACAAAAGCACGTGAAATAACAATCAATGATCAAACCAAAATAAGAAATGAAAAAACAAGACTAAGACCTTTGAACCGTAACAAGCGGTCTTCGTCAGAGTCAAAAACCCAGTTTCAGTTTCATTTGGGTTTTTGACTCTGACAAGACCGTTTGTTTGAAAGATCTTAGTCTTGTTTTCCCATTTCTTATTGTGGTTTGCCATTTATGGGTATATGTAGATATACACATTATTCTGTTTCATGATTCACAAGAATTATAGAAATAAATCGATACCAAAAAAAAAAAAAATTTTTAGAAAAATGTTTTCCTAGATGTTTTTTTACGGAACCCCAGACTGTCTGTTAAGGAACCCACTTTTGGAATCTCTGTTTTAAGGGGATAAAATTGTGAAACATTATAAATGCAGGCTCCAGAATTGTAATGGCTGACTATATCTGACCTCAGTCAAAGGAAATCTTGATCAAGCTTTTGCCGCTTAGATGGATCAAATAAATGTAGAAAAGAGAATAGAAGTTCCAACTGGCCTTTGAAAAATGACACGGTACCGACAGAGAAAATTAACTACGTCCTTCCAGTCTTCAGGATCACACAAAATATACTTCAATCTAATTATATTCACACGTTTTACTCTTGGATTTGACAGAATTGTTAAGTTATTACTTTACAAACTACTGTTTTTATTAAAGAATAAAAGAATGATAGATAAAACAATTACAAAAAAAATTAGAAATAATAACAAAGAAAAGTACCAATAGATAGAAAACGCTTTCTTACACTGGAAAGATAAAAATAAAATAAATGTTTCACGGTAAATCACACAGGCACAGAAACAAATGAACAAACACACTTACTGGCTCTAATTTTCGGTTGAACCGTCATAAGGAGAGTTGAGATAGAGACATCAAGCGCACTAGTGCGCTTCTCAACTCTCCTGATGACGGTTCAACCGAAAATTAGAAACAGTAAATTTCTGTGATTTATCGTGAAACGTTTGTTGTCCTTTTGGATCGTTTTCCTGTTTACAATAAAAATAAATAAATATATTTAAAAAAGATAACTTCATGTGCTATTATAGTATGCTATACTATTTTACTTTCGATTTTGTTGTCTATTTATTATGTTATTATATCATAGTAAAAAACACAAAATTCATCACACGTGTGCTAAGAAGAAAAAAATATCCTTTTAAATGTATTGATTTAGAAAATTCAACATTTACTGTGATATAAAAAGCTTTCACATAAACACGTGAAATAACAATCAATGATCAAACCGCAATAAGAAATGGGAAGATCTTAGTCTTGTTTTCCCATTTCTTATTGTGGTTTGATCATTTACTGTGATATATATCGGAAAGATTGACATACTGATAAAGAAAAGATGGGTACACCTGAACAGCATTTGCAATCTCATTTAGACTATTGGAGAATTCCAAGAAAAAAGAATGATATATTTCCAGCTTTCTTGAATGATATAAGTTATGTTTACAAACAGTAACAGAATATATTTTTGACGGGATATATTGTATATTTTACTTCTTTTAATGTTGTTAACTTTATGTTTTGAATGAGTTGTAAAATTTTTGTGTAATGAATTGTGAATAGTTTCAAACGAATCTGTCCCTACAAACTGTTCATTGTTTACGGTAGATACCATAACGGGTGGTAGATACCATAATGGGTGGTAGATAGCACAACGGGTGGTAGATAACATAACGGGTAGTAGATATCATAACAGGTAGCAGATACCATAACGGGTAGTAGCTACTATAACGGGTAGTAGATACCATAACGGGTAGTAGATACTATAACGGGTAGTAGATACCATAACGGGTAGTAGATACCATAACGAGTAGTAGATACTATAACGGGTAGTAGACTTCGTTGTAGGCCACCGCAGCTTTGGAGATTCTGAATAAGTTTGCCAGCCCGGTGGGAGAAAATATTTGCAAGATTGGGGGCTCTTCTAAAGGAAATGCGGGGCAACTGGTTAAAAACTGAGAAGGTAGAGGGGGAAGAGGAAAGGATAGGGTAAAGTTTTTTGATAAATTTTCTTAATTTATGGACACCAGGGAAATAGTTGGTAAGGATCGATACTATAATAGTTTACGGATGCTCTATGACCGTTCATGCGGAGGCTGAGCTTGTTAGAGGACAGTCCTACGTAGAACGCATCACAACGAGTACAGTCCAATTTGTAAACACAATTTTTGGATGTACAAGAGCAATCCTTAGCAACAGGAAACGACTGGTTGTAGGAAGATGGAGTGAAGTGTGAAAGGGGGTTGAGAAGCGGACAGGTCAGGCACCCCCGTCTTTCGCAACTCTTAGCGCCCAAAGACGGGTGGTTGACACTCCTGAACGTCAAGTCCCTATGAGAAAAGAGGTTGCCACAGTCGTTATCAGCCTTTGGAGCGATTCACATCTATTCCTGACGACGAGAACATCGAAATGTAGTCGTGAAGTTCAGTGATTTCTTTTCTGTATGTTCTTTTCAAAATTTATACCGTTGACCTTTCAACTCTTTTATTCTAACCGCTTGTTTCTTGTTCATTATTGACCTTTGACCTTCTCTTTATATTAACCTTTACTAATCCTTTTAATCTATTAATAGCAATGACTAAGCATGAGTCATCGACTTTAATTTAACATGTCACTAGGCCAACTCCTTTTCCAGTTGAACCCTGTTAGCAGGAGGTTAGTTCGTAGGATCGAATCTCTCAGTCTTAAGATCGTGAATGCCGAGACTGCGGTCATTTATCATTGATATATATATATATATATATATATATTAGTATATTTTGGTAGCAGTCCTTCAGATATGCAAGCTTTGTTGAAAACGACAGAGTAGTTCCTGTCTATAACCTTCTTCTCAAAAACTTGAGTTCTTGAGAATAAGCTTATAGACAGGAACTACTGTCGTGTTCAACAAAGCATGTATATGTATCAATGATCAAACCACAATAAGAAATGGGGAAACAAGACTAAGATCTTTCAACTGTGACAAGCAGTCTTCGTCAGAGTCCAAAACCCAACTGACTTGGTTGAAAGATCTTAGTTTTGTTTTTCCATTTCTTATGGAAATGTTTGATCATTGATTGTTATTTCACGTGTTTATGTGAAATCTTTTTTTATATATATATATATATAGATACATAGATATATTTTATATATATTTATATATATATTGGGTTTCCTGCCGTTGTGTTTCCGGCATGCTTGGTCGCCCATTTTATTTTCTCCTCAAGACAGATCATCCGAAAATTGAAGTTTGTTAGTGTCTGTTTCTCTGTGTGTTGTTTTTGTTCGTATTTGAGCTGATTGGCGTCCAGTTTGGATCTTTTTTTCGAATTTTGAGTGAAATATATATACATATATATATTGATATAGTTTCTCGACCACTGATATTTCAAATTCACATAAGGGGTTATTGAGGATTTTGGTCATAAAACATACAACTCCTGATGATCAGCCGACGTTTTTTAGCCTTGAAAATGCCAAACAACTTTTGGCGAAACGTCGGCTGATTATCAGGAGTTGTATGTTTTATGACCAAAATCCTCAATAACCCCTTATGTGAATTTTATATAATTATATATATATATATATATATATATATATATATATATTATTCGGTTAGTGTTTTAAGTGTTAGATCTCTAGTCCAAGAACTTACTAAATAACTGTGTTGAATAAAGAGGTCCATGAACTCTATATATATATATAATATTGATAAAATTATCGACCCCGTAAAGCAGAAACAAAATAAAATGTTATCAGGACTCTGACAGTTATTCAGATTCAAATTAAACTCTCGTGTTTTAGTTTTTATTTAAAGCTTCAGACTGTGAAAAAGGTTTTAAATAAAAACCGAAACGTCGGCAATGAGAGTTTAATTTCTACATGAAGAACTGACAGTCATGATAAAATTGTATTTTATATGTATATATCACTGACCAGAGTCAATTGGGATTTGACTCTGACGATGACCGCTTGGTACAGTTGAAATATGTTGTCTTTTTAGTTTACTATAAGTAAAGTATAGTGATCGTGAAAAAATTTGATCTCAAGATTTTGACGGAATTACATGTTTTGAGGTCCCAGAAGTCGTTTTATGAAGTTTTTTCGATGATGTCTGTGTGTGTGTGTGTGTGTGTGTGTGTGTGTGTGTTGTGTGTGTGTGTGTGTGTGGGTGGGTGGGTGAGTGTGTTAGCATTGCTTGTTACCACGCTGCAGTCCAGAATCTTTGATGGATCAAGTTGATATTTTACACAAAAATAGGCCTCATAGGGAAGAAGATCCCTATTGTTTGGGAAGAATAATGCATGATGGGAAAGTCACCTTTTTTTGCCAAAAACCGTTTTTTAGAAAACATTTATTTCTCCTAAACTGATAACCCTAAAGTTTTGAAATTTTGACATTATCTTTGAGGTTACAAATGGAACAAACGAAAAATATATTCCGAATTTTAAAACAACGGGAAATATTTTTTTTTCAATAAAATGTACAAATTTTGACTTATAATTCAATCTCAAACCTTGTGAGAGCGATACAAGCCATACTGTTTGACGGAAAAGAATGAAACTATGCCTATAAATAGAACATTATGTGTAGAATGAGTTGAGATATTTTTTTTCAAAATTACATTCGCTAAAGGGGCGTTACAGTACGATTTCTGTTTTCAGAAAATGTTTTTTTGATGCTAAACGGCTCATTAAAAAATAATGAACATTTGACCAAAAATGGAACGAAAAATTAGCTATGCATAAAAAAAATCATGAAGTTTCAATTACGGGAAAGAGCAATAACGCTATAAATACTGTTTTTTATCCTAGACTAAGATATCACCTGCTATACTTGTTGAATTTTTTATATTTTTTTACATTGTTTACATTGACTTAGAATTTTTTGAGCGAATCCACTGAGATAAAATTGATAATTATCAAGGAACAATTTAAATAGTTTATTGACTTATATGAGATGTAAGAGGAATAATATTGTTACATGTAAAAGAATCACCGCCAATAAACATAAATAAATTACCTTTGTCTTCGATGGCATGATGGATTTGTTTCATAAAATGCTTTAATAAATCTATATATTGCACTCTTGAGCAAAACTTAATATCAGTTACAATTACATTATTATTGTGAATGTAGTACCTTTCCATGATATTGAAATGTGACGAATGGACTCTTTCCTCAAGAAAGAGGACTTATGTTTGTTGAGAAATATACAGTTTTTTTTTACAATTCTAGTCTAATAGTTCATATTTATTATTTTCAAAAATTAGAAGCTACCAAATATAAAAGATTTAAATTATATTGAATAGCTGGCTTTCACATCGATTTGAGTATGTAAACTGGCTAATTACTAATATATTTTTTCTCAATATACATTTATAGCAAACTTATAACGGAGTACAGGAGGCAGAAAAAGGATAGCACTCACTCAGATAAAATTCGCATATATATGTTATTTGACAAAGAGGAAGGAAAATGATCTTATTAAATACTAAGAAGCCATAAAATTCCCAGTATAATAATTCTATAAAAAACCGAAAATGTAAAAGATAATTCAAAATTGAAATCTTCGTTTATAGTTTAATAATTGTAATTATCGTACATCTTTAATTAACAAAGCACCTTAAAATAACATTTTCTTCGCTGTTTAAGATGTTTTTTAGAGAAAAAAAGGGTATTTTACTGTTTTAAATTTGAAAATTTTACTTTTTAATATTCAATGTAGAAGGATGTCAAGTAAACGATGTAAGAAATCCACTGGCTATTTGAACAAAAGCCATGTTCTCTTGAAGGAGAATATTTCTTATTAAGAAATGTTCACTTTGGTTTTTCCAAAATGTTATTACTGCTGTAGCTAGGTGTACGTCGGTGGCGCACCGTCGCCACAGACCGGGCAGCCTGGAGGGCAATAATTGGTCAGGCCCAGTGTCCCTCCATGGGACGTAGAGCCAACGAGTAGTAGTAGTATTACTGCTGTAGTTATACTAATGAAATTATTTGCATCAGCTGTGATGTACAAAAATAAGCGTATATATTGATATGTCCTTCAATCACTATCTGTACTACCTCAGGAATGAAAGACTAATAATCATATCCCATTTAGATGTTTACATTACGCTTAAATGAGACGTTATATATTATATACTCAAGAAATTTAATATTAAGTTACTTATAGTAAAGTTGAGTGTAGGCCACTCCAGATTTTTTTTTATTTCTTACTGCGGTTTGGACGTTGATTGTTGTTTTCACATGACTAGCCGAATAGTAGAGAAACATATTTATAAAAGTCGCAGATTTTTTTTTCTTATTTCTTACTGTGGTTTGGACGTTGATTGTTGTTTTCACGTGACTAGCCGAACAGTAGAGAAACAGATTTATAAAAGTCGCAGATTTTTTTTTCTTATTTCTTACTGCGGTTTGGACGTTGATTGTTGTTTTCACGTGACTAGCCGAATAGTAGAGAAACAGATTTATAAAAGTCGCAGATTTTTTTTTTCTTATTTCTTACTGCGATTTGGACGTTGATTGTTGTTTTCACGTGACTAGCTGAATAGTAGAGAAACAGATTTATAAAAGTCGCAGATTTTTTTTTCAATTTTAAAACACAATATTTATCACTATTTCTTTTGTATAATTGATTTATTTTTAATTGAAGAATAATTTTGATTTATTACTTCCAATTTATTTTTTTTTTCAAATTGGAATTTATTAACTAAAGTTATACTTGCTAGGTTAAAATATACGGGATAAGATAGGTTTATAGAGCTATATATATATAAGCACAGGTGTTAGATTAGTTATTGCGCGATAAACTTATTAAATTATTATACAAAATATAGAAACTTTTTTTTTACAAAAGGTTTTCTCATTTATGAATTTTTTTTACTAGTTTTCTTTTTTATCGAGGTTTGGCGTAGCTTCAATAATACAACACCTTTAAGTCAACGTTTCTTCTATATTTGTAGACGTCTTCAGGGCTTGTATTATTGAAGCTAGACCAAATCTCGATAAAAAAGAAAAATAGTGTTAAATATATGTGGTCGAGATAAGAAAAACATTGTTTTTTTTTTATAAATACTAAAGAAAAATTTATATATAATAAAAAAAAAACAAAAAGTTGAACCAGTGGGTTTCATTCTTTGCTCATGTGCATCGATGTCATTGTGTAATCTATTACTACATATGCCTGTTACGTAGAATATGCGTAGTTGTATATTTGTAAATAAAGATGTTAAAAAAAAAATAAGAAATAATTAATACGGTATTATTAGGGAATGTGTATGTTGAGAAATAGTTTGATATAAAAAAAAATAAATAAGGGTGAATGACTCACGATTTACGATGTGCGCATTCATGACAAGCAGACGAGTTTGCCAAGCCGACGAATAAAAGTAACTGGCTTGGGCATTGAGTGAGGGGAGGGGATGGATCTTACAGTCCTGTACAAAGCCAGCCTCCATGCTGGCGAAAGGCTCCACCCACCAGTATCTCTGTCGAGTCTGCGATTCTTACAAACATAGGACCTATGTCTTTTGTTTTCTAATCGTAGACTTTCACAAATAAAGGCTTTTCACAAGGAGTGGAATAGACGTAAACATATTACGTCTTAATCATAAGGAATTTATTTTTACAACGCATTTCAAACACTTAATGTTCATCATCAGGTACATCTACAAAATAAAGGCAAAATATATACGAAATATTTTTTTTACCGTTAATAGCTTTAATTTTAATTAAAAACTTCATGAGATTGCGGCCTTTGGAGGTCTTTGATATTAATAAGCTAATTCGTTTCTATTCATCTTTATGTCTGAATCAACAGATTCCTAATTACCCTAATTTTTTAAAATTATTAAATATTGAGAATATTTAGTAATATTTATAAGTATGAATTTATTTATAATTATTTATTAATGGTTTGGTTTTTCTATTTTAGATTATTGAAATTGTAATTGTTTCAAATGTAACAAATTTCTATTATAAAATAATAAAACAGCATTTAATGGTGAAATATTTAGTTAGAATATTCGAAACGAAACTACTATATTCTATTTTTCTCTTAGTAGTGTTCATCATCAGGACATTTACAATATATATATATAATTTTTTTTTCTTAGGTATATATAAATAAAGCAAGTGCATCTTTTTCACATATAAATCAGATATTAAGATATAACCTTTATATATAAAAAGATCTCACATAAACACGTGAAACAACAATCAATGATTAAACCACAATAAGATTAAACCACAGTTGGGTTTTTGACTCTGACGAAGACCGCTTGTTACGGTTGAAAGATCTTAGTCTTGTTTTCCCATTCTTATTGTGGTTTAATCATATAACCTTTATATAACGTCAAAAAAAGAAATATTACAAATGTTGTCTTTTTATCAGTCCTTCTCAAACGGTGCACTCCTCCAAAATAATCTAAGATTATATTTAAATGACAGATTTATATGTTGTAAATTTGATTCATTTTCATTTATTTTAGAAACACCAAGTACATATGTGGTTTTCAAGATTGAAACAAGTCTTCGCCACTTGATGTTTTGAACTGGAAAGCAAATTTCTTTAATCTTTAAGCAGCAATGGATAATACTTTCTGTTTTCCATTTCTTTGAGATATAAAACATTTTCTACTGATCTCTTTCTTTCTCTCTCTCTCTCTCTCTTTCTCCCTCTCTCTCTCTCTTTCTCCCTCTCTCTCTCTCTTTTTTCTTTCTCACTCCCTCTCTCACTTTCTTTCTTTCTCTCCCCCTCCCTCCTTCTCTCTTTCTCTCTCTCTCTCTCTCTGTCTCTCTCTCTTCCTCTCTCTTTCTCCCACTTTCTTTCTTCCTTACTCCCTCTCTCACTTTCTTTCTTCCTTACTCCCTCTCTCACTTTCTTTCTTTCTCTCCCCATCCCTCCTTCTCCTCTCTCTCTCTCTCTTCCTCTCTCTCTCTCTCTCTCTCTCTCTCTCTCTCTCTCTCTCTCTCTCTCTCTCTCTCTCTCTCTCTCTCTCTCTCTCTCTCTCTCTCTCTCTCTCTCTCTCTCCTCTCTCTCTCCTTCTCTTTCTCTCTCTCCTCTCTCTCTCTTCTCTCATCTTTCTTCTCTCTTCTTCTCCTCTCTTTTTTTTTCTCTCTCTCTCTCTCTCCTCTCACTTTCTTTCTCTCTCCCTCTCTTTTTTTTTCTCTCTCTCTCTCTCTCCTCTCACTTTCTTTCTCTCTCCCTCTCTTTTTTTCTCTCTCTCTCTCACTTTCTTTCATTCTCTTCTCCCTCCCTCTCTTTCTCTCTTTTTCTTTCTCTCATTCTCTTTCTTTCTCTCTCTCTCTCTCTCTCACTATCTCTTAAAAAGTACTTTTAATTTCCTATCATTTTCCCATTTTCAAATTTCCGGACTAAATCTTCTATATTAAAATCATTGATTCTCGCCATGGCTTTAGTTATTTCATAGGTGCGCTCCAAAGTAAAAAAAAGTATGAGGCACATTGTTTTAAATGTAGATGTACCTGATGTCATGTACCTACATTAAATGTAGATGTACCACGCGTCATAAATTCCTCGTGGTGAAAACTTAATATGTTTTTTCTCATTATCATGTGTAATTACCACACAATAACTGCTTGCATAGCTCGTGAGTTAAAGAGCGGAGATTTTTGGAGTATATTGAATATATTTAGAAATTCATTGTTGAAAATCAACCTAATTAAATTATAATCTAAACAGAGACACTTTTTTCCATAATAATAAGGCAATATTACCGTAGTTTACATCTACATTAATCTATATTGATCAATCGATAATTGATTAATCTATAACGATCAATTATCAGAAATAATGAGATGTATAAAAATATATCTCATACAATACAATACGTTTAGTTTTGTATTGATATAGCTTCTCGACCACTGGCTTTATAAAGTTTGAAGAAGGGTTCCTTGAGAATTTCGGTCTAAAGAAAATTAAGTACGCCGACGTTTCCCCAAAAAAAGTTTAGCATTTTCAAGGCTAAAAAACAAAAAAACACAAAAAAGACCATAAAATAGCTAGTGTTACTGTTTTTTTTTTTGTTTCTATAGGTTGATATTCCGTGGATGTGTTATTTTGCACTACTTAAGTCGTTAATAATTTTTTTTTTTTAGCCTTGAAAATGCTAAACAATTTTTGGTGAAACGTCGACGTTGACTTTCTTTAGACCAAAATCCCCAAGAAACCCTTGTTTTAACTTAATATGTTTGGTTATTCTTTTTATTTTTAAGAGGGTTACTGGTAATAACAATGGTCTTTTATCGATGGATAATAATGCATATTACAAAACTATATCAATAAAAGAAAGGTTTTATTGTAAATCTGTAAATTGCTTAGAACTGAATCATTTCAAGTTATCTTTATGTTTCATATATTAGAGAAACCTAATCCTCTCTCAGAAAAATTTCCTGTCTGTTTGTTTGCTTGTCCAAAACTTTTGTCACAAGTAAAACTCAGTAAGTTTTAGCGAGCTGAAACTTTTACAGTAGATTTGTGTATGTCTAACTTAAAAGGTAAGCTTTTAATAGATTGGAAATTCAAAGTAGAAGTGAAGCTATGGGCTTTTGAGCTGTGTTTGGCTAGCTACAAAGGTATATCATCAACTATTGTAGGCAATTACTACAATAACAGACACCTAAAAATACCTGTATATTTTTATAATACAAAAACAAACGGACAGATATTTTTCTAAAGGTCGATTCGCTTTCTCTAATGTAAAAGACCTGAAAGTAACTTGAAATGAGTCAGCTCTAAACAATGTACAGCAAAATCTGTACAGATAAGAGTTTTTCAAACTTTTTTCGACGTTTCAGTCACTTTTCAAACCCTTTCTCGTTTCAGTAACTTTCCCGGGAACCCCAGATTCTAATGATTTTATGCAATCATAATATAAATATTTTCATATGCCTTTTTAAATAGTACGTATGTTTAAAAACAATTAAAAAAGTAATATTACTGCAATGTGTTTTTGTCGAATAAAAATTCAAAACTAAAAGATTTTAATTTTCATATTTTTTACAAGTGCATAATACATATAACAGAATTAATAGCAATTTTAACACAGAGTTTGTTTTGTAATCATTTTTGGCTTTATAGTTGAGAGTTTGATTCTCAAGTTAGCCCCAGCATTAAGTCTACTTCGGTATTTGGTTTTTATGTAAGTTTAAAGGGAAAATCCAGTTTCACATAAGTAGGTTGTTGTAAATGGCAGCAATGTGTGAAGTGCTATTTTTGCAATAGCAGGAAATTCGGGAATCAGATAGTTCCAAAAACTGACTAGTGATTCATCCTAAATATGAATAAAATGTTGACCACTTCTACTTATGGGTATATGTACATATAAATATTATTCGGTTTCATGATTCACTAGAAAGATAGAATAAATCCATATCCATAAAAAAAAAAAGAAAAATGTTTTTCCTAAATGTTTTTGGTGGAACCCTAGACAGTCCGTTAAGGGACCCCTGGAAAAAAAAACAGAAAAATGTTTTTTCTAAATGTTTTTGGTGGAACCCTAGACAGTCCGTTAAGGAACCCACTTTGGAAACCTCTGGTAACGATAATACAGGTATTTTTAGGGCCTGGTACTATAGCAAGTAGGTATTGTCAGTTGATTTTGCGTTTATGATAATTTAATCGCTTCAAAAAGAATAGACTAAAAAAAATCCAAGTTGAGCTCAGTATCTAAAGATGAACAAGAAACTAGATCTAACGACTGTTATGGACTGTACTAATAATGATATTTTATACTTATAATTTCTAATAATATTATGGGATACCACTTATCATCTCTGACTTTTTGTAAAGTACCCATCAATGAGGTCACATTTGCTAATAAAAATAAACTAAGTGAATCTTTTTTTGATAAAAATCATATATTTTCATTTATCAAAATGTGAGGGCCAGGTTAGCTCAGTGCAGTGGCGTACCTAGAACTTTTGCCGCCCGGGGCAATCTCCAGTTTGCCGCCCTTTCTATTATAAGTTAATCAAATAGTAGTTTTTATAAATTAATACACATAAATAAATTATTAAGTTATTTAATCAATATTAATTAATACACAGAGTAAATTTTGTAGACATATTTGTATGTACTCGTAAACATATTTATATAATATCTACTCTTCTAGCTTTCATACTAGAAAAATCGTGTATATTGCTCTCAAAATTTATATTATTTGTAATTTCTTGTTCTATTGACAATATTACAAGATTTTGTAGTCTTAATTGACATTGTAGAACGAAGGTAATTTTTTATCAACTTCAATTTTGAGAAGCTTCTTTCGCAACTAGCGACACTGATTGAAATTGTTAAAAAAATTCTTAACAAAATTAAAATGTTGGGAACAGAATTTTCCAACCTATACTGCTGAAATCAAATATTAAACTTATAATAATCATAATAATCATTTGTTATTCAAGAAAGAAAATAAATATGAAATGAATAAGTTGAAATGAATCACCGATCAAACAAAAAACCAGTAAATGGCTGACGTTATCACACGCTAGGTGATCGGTTTAAACAATACAAAAAAAAAGAATTAACATGTTTGCTTTACCCTACTACTGCATACATTATCCATATATAATACTACATTTGTTAATAAGTATTAACAAAATCCAAGAAGTGGCATTAAAGCTTTAAATTTATTGATCAAAATAATATAATTTAAAATCCATAAAATATTTTACCTACTATGATGAATACTGTGCAGAAATATAATTTCCAAGCGAACTATTCCCGATGATAGATGCTTTGAACAGTATTGCTACACCGTTCTTTCCTGTATGAGGTGAGTTTTAAAAAATGCCTGAACTGTTTGAATTGTACTGGCCCAGTTAGTTCCTGATAAATCCGCTTGGAGTCGACATATTCGTGAAAATCAGCTGATCACAAGATGGTTTTGTTTTTGCAGATACCGTCTTTTTCCGAAAATAAAACATCCCCCGAAAATAAGTCCTAGCGTAATTTTCGAGATGTTTTGGATTATAAGCCCTCCCCTGAAAATAGGCCCTAGTTAAGATAATGTGAAAAATATAAGTTATTAAAAAATTGCTGTTGAATGTAGTAGGTATCTCTAGCTGTCGCAATATTTCAGAGAATTCATTGGAAAAAAAAATATTCCAAGAAATTCCTTATTTACTTCTAAAGTTCGTTTCAAGGAGGCTATTTAGACAAGGAAGTATTAATTTAACCTCAGCTATATTGTAAGACATGAGAGATTCAGACCAATGATTCTACAGGAAATAGATTTGAAGAAAAAATCTGGACTGAATTTAAAATTTAATAAGTGATGACGTTGTTCCAGAAGATGACTTGACTGTAATCGAATAATTTTAAATTTCTGTATAAAAATAAATATTGAACAAAAATATGTAAATCTACTTAATGTTGTTGAAGCTCTCCCCGGAGAATAAGCCCTAGCACGGATTTTGACTTAAAAATAAAGTAAGACAGTGTCTTATTTTCGGAAAAAGGAGTACTTGGTACAGTGGAGTAACAAGGGAGGGCGGCATTTAGAGGGAGTAAAAGTAGGCAAAAATAAAAATAAAAAACTGACAAAAAACCCAAACTTTTATACAAAAATGAGTTTTTAAGACCAACATTTTTTTTATGTTTTATGTGTTTAATACTGTTTTTTAAACGGATTTTTTCAATTGTAATATTTGCAAATTA
Source organism: Hermatobates lingyangjiaoensis (assembly GCA_026182355.1). NCBI lineage: Eukaryota > Metazoa > Arthropoda > Insecta > Hemiptera > Hermatobatidae > Hermatobates > Hermatobates lingyangjiaoensis. The sequence continues at coordinate 128,184 of JAPFBL010000497.1, read as the reverse complement.
TAAATAAATTTATTTTGAATTTTTCAAAACTAGTTTATTAAAGGAGTTAATAGTTTATTATATTTGTTTGCGTAGGTGGTTAATTTAATTTAACAATTTTTTTTTATGATTTGAATCAGTGTTACCCAAACTTTTTCAAGTGACCGCCCCCTTGGGTCCATAAACCTATAACTCAACACCCTTGAATAATAATCAGATTCCTAGACTAAATAACCAAATGAGTAATATTTTAATAATTAAATTAAAATAATTACTAATCGAATATTTATTTAGAATCCCATAGATAGATTGTTTCATAGCATATTTATGCAAAATAATTAATACACAATAAAAGAAACTTAGGTGAGAATATTCTTTTAACATAAAAATGAATTATCAAAACAAATAATTTTATGAATCTGTTTCCTAGAAGTTTACATGTCGTGTTTTCACTTAAATTTAGAAATTATATTGCATGAACAATTTCAATTTATGGAAATAGAATCCCCGCTCTTTTTTGCATCCCCCCCCCCCCCCCCAGCGGTACCGCCCACTTTGGGAAACATTGATTTGAATTATATGCTGTTGTTTTCAACAATGTTTGGTTTCCTTTGATGATATCTGTATATGTATACGAGTACTGTAATAAGATGAAAGTCTAGGACTAATAATAGCAGTCTAAAATTAGATCCTTCACTGTACTTCCATGGAAAAAAATATTTTGAGGAGTTTTTGAAATTTTGAATATTAACGGATTACTATAAGCCAGAGTTTCTCAAACTTTTTTCGACACGGAACCCATTTTGCTTCAGCTACTTTCCCAGGAACCCCAGATTATAATTTTATACAATCATAATATAAATAATTTCACATGCGTTTGTAAATAGTATATATGAATTAAACACCACAATAAACAAATATATTATTTACAATGCTCTAAGGCCTTTCGTTGCATTATTAGAGAGCTAAATGAACCAAAGAAAAAATATAATAACAAGTTAACCTGGTTGATTGAAGTCTTCAGGATTGCTGGCATCCCTGTCTGAATTTAATGTTCCTAAAATTGAAGGAGTCTTGATCTGCTTACTTATTTCTTTTATTAATATTTCATCCAGTTTGTGAAGTCCAGGACTATTGTTCATTAAATTTCCATAGAACTTCTTTATGAATGCACTTTCAATAATATTTCTCCTTCTTTCTGAAGAAACAAAAATCTTACGCCTGCCCCGGACGACAAGAATAGTTGCTACGCCACTGGCAGTAAAGTTAATAAGCTAGTCATTATTTAACTCTTATTCTTTACTTTTAATTTTTTTCTTTTTAAAATTATTAAAAGGTATAAAAATGATTGGGAGAGATTGAATCGTGTAAGAAGAAAAAAAGTATCACATTCATATGAAATATGAAGAGAAAGGTTTTTCTTCAGAATGAAACAACTAAAAAGCCGTTACATTGAAGATGACACTCGTCGTTTTTCAGCAATATTAACTCCTGAGAAATAACTCTATATTAATACCTATTATGTTCCTTTTTAGGTACAGTACACTGTTTTATCTTTCAACTAAAATTTCAGAATTGTTTTAACTTCAGCGTTTATATAAAACTGATATTTCCAATAAATAAAACACTAAGTTTTTTTTTTTTTTTTTTTTTTTTTAAAGTGACCGAACGGTCATTTTGACATAAAAATATTAATATTGTGATTAAAGTCTTGTGGAGCTTCTTTTCCCGAAAATAAGACACTGTCTTACTTCCTTTTTACTTTTCTTTTAGATCCAAAATAAGTGCTAGGGTTATTTTCGGTGGAGAGGGGGTGGGGGGGGGGGCAATAAATAGATTTATATATTTTTAATATTTATTTTTATTATACAGAGATTTAAATTTATTCAATTATAATCATGTCATACTCTTCTGGAACATCGTCATAAATTATCAAATTTTGAATTCAAAATATATCCAAATTATAAAAGCATAATCGTTGTTATGCAGCATAAAATTTATAATAAATATTTTGTTACAGGCAATAAAAATGAACAAACTGACATCGAAAAATGATGAAAAAGAAAATATCTGTACAAATATAGCCAAACCAGTTATACTGAGCTTTGCACCAGCTCCATCAAAAAGTAATAATTTCACCTGTAGACTTAACTTTCAAACACTTTACTACTGTAGCCAATTACCAGTGTACTTGAAATACTCGGGGAGAACTCATCATTTAGTCTGGAAGGTTGGCGTTAATTATAATTAATTATATTAATTAAGTAGTTAATTATTTAATATACAAAGGGATTGAAACGTCCATTGAATATTTTAAATTTAAAATAATTTAACTATATTAGCACCTAGCAATCTTATCTGTAGTATAAATTATGTAAGATATATTTTTTTTATTCAATTTAAATGTACTTGGATGGATTTATCACAGTATACAAGGATATTATTATTATTATTATTATTATTTGGGGGTGACTATAGCACTGCGTCTTAAAAAAGAAATATTGTGCTTCCCCTCTTCTGTGCTAAAGTACCCCAGCAGTTAGCTTCAACGACTTTAAGAAGCTCAGCAATTTTGATGGTTCCAGGGGTAAAAAGGTTTTCTATGGTTTTTTTGAGTGTCCCGAAGCACCTACCTCAGTGCAGCAAAGTTGCTTTACAGTCTGTCAGCAGGTGCAACGATGTTTCTCCCTTTTTTTGCAGAATCTGCATTAACCATCATTTATAATGTCCATTCAGGCTGTCTATATTTCGGGAGAAAGTAACTTCCTTTCTCCTTCTTCGGGACGGTCTTCTTCGGGTCCTCAGGTGCACTTGCCGGAGGTTGGTTCCCACTAGTTATCGCTTTTGGACCCTCTGCGCTTCCAGAGAATGGTTTCCAGACTTCCTTCTCCTTACAAGGGCAAATCCTTGAAGTTTCTATCGGTGGTATTTTGTCCGCTCCGGCAGAGCACCGCATACCGGAATAAGGCTATTTACTCAAGGGGGTCGCCTGGTACCTCACGTGAATACTTCATCTCTCACGTGAATAAATCGAGGGCCAGCTGAGTATCGAACCACGGACCTACCAGTTCAAAGGCAAGCTGACCCCCGTAAATAAGTGTACAGTGGTACCTCGGGATACGAGTTTAATTCGTTCCGTAACCTTGCTCGTATGTCAATTTACTCGTATCTCAAAGCAATTTTCCCCACTGAAATCAATTGAAATGCCATTAATTCGTTCAAGCCCCAAAAATACTTACCCCTAATTGTTTTTGTTACGTAATTTTGAAAAAGAAAGATGTATTTATAAATGACAAATATTATATAAAAACATAATAAAAGAAAATGTAGAGGTTGTTAGAAAAACTGGTTTTATTAAGTTTACTTACATATGTAATTAGTATTTTGGTTATTTGAATTAACTTAGACATAACTTAAATGCTAATGTATGCTTCATTTTAGTTACTGCTTTTCTCTTCACTGGTCTTTGCCTTTTTCGCAGGATTAAAAAAAACTGTACAAGGAGGTTTGTTTCTTCCTCCCTTTCAGAATGCTACGGAAATGAGTTAGGCAAGTTGATTTGATTAAATAGATTCGATGCACGACTAGTTGCAACTTTTTCGGGGTGTTTCTTTGCCACGAACTGTGAAATTCTCTCCCACATTCCCAAGATCTTCCAATTTTCAAAGGTAAACTGAGAACTGAGTGGGCCGTAGGCGGCATCATAGAAAAAAGAAATGCACATATTTATACCATAAATGACCTGATACTACAATTTGCTGTTCCTCGTATCTCAAATTTCACTCGTATTTCAAAACAAAATTTCGCTCATTTGACAGCTCATATCTCAAATAACTCGTATGTTGGGGCACTCGTAACCCGAGGTACCACTGTATATGCATACTTAAAAATGTTTGTGGATACTTAAACAAAATAAAAGAGTTATAATTACAAAATACCTATGATATTGAGTAACCTTTACTACATAAATGTTGTACATAATATTATGTTAACTACATCATACGTATTTACTAAGTATATTATAAACATATTATGTAACAATACGTAAATGTTCACTCCCTGTTAAAACAATTTTCCCTAGTTGGTGAACAGGGTCACAAAAAAAAATTCCCATTATGTGATGTAAATAATAACACACATAATCAGTCAATTTTTTGAACAATATTTTTGTAAGTAGTAATATTTTTGACAAATAAAAAATAAGCAACCATACAAGTCAGAGAAGCAGCATTGAGTTTATTTAATCTAATTTATAAGTTTTTAAAACAAATCTGTCATTCATTATTTGTGCAATCTGTTACAATGTGATATTTACTCATATTGGGGGATTTCAAGAATTACGTCTCCACACGAAAAAAGTTTAATATGAAACTAACAACGCGTTTCAAAAACTAAGTGTTCCTCTTCAGGTTATTATCCACCAGTAGAGTGTTTTAGTACGCGCTGTATTATCCACTTTTCCTTTATTCTCGCACCTTAACCAGAGAAATATCTGTGTCAAAAACGATAAAAGTGGATACAGAGTGTCGAATTTTAATAAAGATTTTTATAATTGACTTATTCTTCGTTGTACTATTGATTAGTATTAGTGACTGGTACAAAGAAAAAGGTAGACTTATTGTTAGCTCAATGTAATTTTGTAATTAGCCTGCTGGCACGGCACGCTTGAGATCAAACAAAGCTGTATTCGGCCCCTAGACCGAAATGAGTTTGACACCCCTGCTCTAGGGGATCGGTGTTATAAAAAAAAAAAAAAACACCAATTTGGTTGTCCCTCGGAGATGGCGTTAAGACGTCTGTCCCGAGCCTGTACGATGTCCGGTACTCTTTACAGATCTCTATATTAAAGACATTTCAGTTAGGCTAAATTTAAGACACCCAACATACCATAGAATGTTCATTTTGTGTTATCATAAAGGGTAAATCTTTGATCTACTTGTGTTCTTCTACAAATTTGTGAAACGGCCACTGCAAGTTCACCTAATGCCAATTATGTATTGTAATCATGAGGCCATAGTTGGGCACAAGCTCGTGTGATCGTAGTCCACTCTAGCTACGAATAAGGCCCAAATGGCCTACTGCAGGGGTGCTCAATACGTCGATCGCGATCTACCTGTCGATCGCGAGGCCAATAGTGGTAGATCGCATACAACTTGTATGTAGTTGTGTGTGTGTGTGTGTGTGTGTTTTGATCCTCCTGTAAAGCCTCTGTCTTTGAGCACAATGAAAAGCTACAAAAAACAGCTGTATTATGATTTTATTTTATTATTATTATTTAATTATTTTTAATTATTATTATTATACATTTTCAATGTATTGTTATTATTATTATCATATGGTAATTACAAAAATATGTTGAGAGCTTATTTTGTTGCAATATTGGCTCATGCAGTAATGCAAGGTAAGAAAATAGTAGCATACGCTTTTATGGGTCGGTAGATTATTTTGACTTGGTCATTTTATAAGTAGCTCGCATACTGAAAAAGTGTGAGCAACCCTGGCCTACAGGAATCAAAAAAACTAACAAATTTAGCAGTATTTCATTTTAAATAACTACTAAAAAATACGACTCATATTCGGGGATTTTAACAACATTTCTTTTTGTGTTGGAGACATAATTAAAATAAAATAATTTAAAATCAAATAAAATTTAAAATAACTTAAAATCCCCCAATATGACTACAAATACGATTTAAAATTACATAACTGTATTAGAAATAAACATACATTGTCACAAGATAAATATATTTATCAATCTCAAACTTTTGTAAAAGATAATGGGTATAATACAAAATAATTAGGAAATATTTTTTCATTTTAATCAATAATTTTGGTCGGAAATATAATTTAATTTGACCGGTTTATTAATAATTAATATTTTAATTTTTTTTTAATTAAATAATTAATCATTTGATGAAATTTATATTATAAATAGGAAAAACCGTCATACCGACGGTTTATATTATTTACAGCTCGATATTATACCGAAAAACGATGTTTTTGGAGTTGTTGGAGCGCTTTCGGACGTAGTCTATTTCAATCACAACTAACTTAAGAAGCTGTTATTATGGGTGAGTCACGATTGAAAGATGGACAACGTCCGAAAGCGCTCCAACGACTCTAAAAACATCGTACGAGGTATGATGAGTTTTTCCTATTTATAATATAAATCATACTAACCTCGGTAGTAGTAAAAAATATTCAAGTATTCGATTAAATAATTAATTAAGCATATTTAAATATATAATTAATCGTTAAAAAGATTTCACATAAACACGTGAAACAACAATCAATGATCAAACCACAATAAGAAATGGGAAAACAAGACTAAGATCTTTCAACCGTAACAAGCGGTCTTCATCAGAGTCAAAAACCCAACTGAGGGTTTTTGACTCTGTTGGGTCAAAAACCTCAGTTGGGTTTTTGACTCTGACGAAGACCGCTTGTTATGGTTGAAAGATCTTAGTCTTGTTTTCCCATTTCTTATTGTGGTTTGATCATATAATTAATCGTATTAAATAATATTAATAATTTAATTTTTGCAGAATGATATAGAAAATATTGACGTAGAAGCATGGCTGCCTATCTTTATAAACGGTTTAAAGGAGAGCAGAAGAGTTCTCAATATCATTAGTGAACTAGCGATCGAAGACATTTTGAAAAATCGCAAAAATAGCTTGTCTGCTGTAATCCCAAGAATTATATTTCCTTTGAAAAGTCAGTAATCAAAACTTCTTTTAACAGAGTTATCTCTGTTATATAGAAATAAATTTGATTTTGAATATTTTCTTCTATAATAACTTTATTCGGGGAAACATACGGGAGTCTCCAGACAATGTTTGTTTATTAAGGAGGATTTCTCCTATTCTTTCTAGTTCGTACTGTACTTCTGTCTTAAAACAGGATCCTTTTCTTTATTTTCTATATATATATATATATCACTCAACATTCGAAAAAACGATCCAAACTGGACGCAAATTAGCTCAAAAACGAAGAAAAGCAACACACAGAGAAAGAGACACACTTACAAACTCAAATTGACGGATCATCCGAAAATTTGAGTTTGTAAGTGTGTCTCTATCTCTGTGTGTTACTTTTCTTCGTTTTTGAGCTATATATATATATATATATATATATATATATATATAAGAATGATTAAACCACAATAAGAATGGGAAAACAAGACTAAGATCAACTAAGAACAGTTGGGTTTTTTGACTCTGACGAAGACCGCTTGTTACGGTTGAAAGATCTTAGTCTTGTTTTCCCATTCTTATTGTGGTTTAATCATTGATTGTTGTTTCACGTGTTTATGTGAAATCTTTTTATATATATATATATATATATATATATAAAGATTTCACATATATATATATATATATATATATAAGATTTCACATAAACACGTGAAACAGCTAAACAACCTTTCTTTGTTGTTGAGCTGATTTCCGTCCAGTTTGGATCGTTTTTCGAATTTTGAGTGATATATATATATGAATGATCAAACCACAATAATATATATACATCAATGATCAAACCACAATAAGAAAATGGGAAAACAAGACTAAGATCTCTCAACCGAAACAAGCGGTCTTCATCAGAGTCAAAAACCCAACTGAAACACTAGATGCAGAGAACATTTGGTGAGGGGTTGAGAAGAGTGGGAGGGAAGAGTGGTATTTTAAAAGGGTGAAAGCGCAGAAAAGAACTAATGTACAGAAAGGGATGTTTGGGAAAACAAAGGAGTACAGTAAGAAAGAGTAAAAACCTATCCGCTAGCTGTCAACCCTCTTAGAAGAGACTATTGCCCTCGTAACGAAAGTATCCAGTTAACGAAGAGACCGTTACTAATGTTTATAATATTTGATCTATTAAATTTAATTAGAGACGATTCAATAATATTTCTTAACAACATTGATTTTTCATAGGTAATAAATTTAGCTCCTGTCCAATCAATATGATGATCTTCTCAACTCTCTCTTCTCAACTCCTCACCAGATGTTTTCTGCATCTAGTGTTTCAGTTGGGTTTTTGACTCTGACGAAGACCGCTTGTTACGGTTGAAAGATCTTAGTCTTGTTTTCCCATTCTTATTGTGGTTTAATCATTGATTGTTGTTTCACGTGTTTATGTGAAATCTTTTTGTCATCATTAATATTTAGGGAAAGTTAAAGTTTACAAATGATAGATTTGGGATGATTTCAAGAATTACGTCCCCATACAGAAAGTTTAATATGAAACTAGCAACGCGTATCGAATATTTAGGGTTCTTCTTCAGGTTAACATTTAAAAAAAATACATTTCTGTTAGCTTTAAGAACATCAGAGTGAATTATTTAAAGTAAATACAATATATGAATGAAATGTTGAGGTTTTCATACTGTCGAGTAAGTTGACAAGATGACCATGTTTTATTAAGGTTTAGGGTTAATTAAGTTATTTTTCATACTAATTCCCTTGTTAATGCCACCTCTAACCACCTTCTATTCCTCAATAACCACCTTGTTAATAACCTCAACAGTTCATTCATATATTGCAGAATTCCTCAAAACTTTCTTCGACGTGGAACCCTTTTTGCTTCAGTGTCTTTCCCGGTTACCCCAAAATTCTAATGAATTTATGCAATCATAATATGAATATTTTAATATGATTTAATAAATAGTATTTATGTTTAAAAATAATTAAAAGTAATATTATTACAATGTATTAATATTTTTATGTATTTTTCAAAGAAAATTCTAATCTAAAAGGTTTAAATTCTCATATATTCCACTAGTACATAACACATGAACAGAATTATTAGGAACTTTAACACAAAGTTTATTTTCTAATCATTTTTGGTTTTATAGTTGAAAGTTTGATTCTTAAGTCAGACCGAGCATAAAGTCTACTTTGGTATTTAGTTTTTATGGCAGTTTAAAAGGAAAAACCGGTTTTACATAATTAGGTATTGGGAAGTGGCAGCAATGTGTGAAGTACTATTTTTACAATAGAAAGAAATTTGGGAATCAGATAGCTCCAAAAACTGACTAGTGATTCATCTTAAATATGAATAAAAGTTTGGCCACTTCTACTTATGTGTATAAGTATTATTCGGTTTCATGATTCACAAGAAACACAGAATAAATCCACACCCATTAAAAAAAAGAAATTTAGAAAATTTTTTAAATTTTTTTTAAAAACCCCAGGCAGTCGGTTAACGAACCCCTGGGTTCTTCGGAACCCACTTTGGGATTCTCTGCTGTAATATATAAAATGTAATGATAACTTGAAGGGACCAGGCTAGCTAGTGGTTACGTGCTCACCTCTGAAATGATAGGACCGGGGTTCAACCCTCACCTGGCCCTCGATTTATTCAAGCGGGAAGTGACTAAATCCGAGCACGTCGTCCCTCGGAGAAGGACGTTAAACCATCGGTCCCGAGTCTGTACGATGTCACGTACTCGTTAAAGATCCCTACTCTAAATACACTTGAGTTAGGCAAAATTTAGGACTCCCACTGTAGAATCAATCTTCATTGTGTGGTATCACAAAGGGCTAATGCTTGGCCTACGTGTGTTACCTTGTGGGACTGCCACTGCAACATAACCTAACCTAATGATAACTTGAAATGAGTCAGTTCTAAGTAATGTACAGACAAAACCTTTTTTTTCATTTATATAAATTTTGTCATATATGTATTCAAAAACTCTATATTAATTTTGAATATTTTGTAGGATGCTTTCAAACAAGAGATGTCGAAGTGATTAGCAGAGCTCTTCGGTTTATTCAACTCTTTCTTACATCAGTTCCGGATATAGGAGAGGATCTGATTCCTTTCTACAGATGTCTGTTATCGCCTTTGAATGAAATCATGCTAGATCCAGGTAGTTTTTATTTATTGTTTTTTTTTTTTTGGTCGTAGGATGTGGAAAAATCTGTTCATCAGATCCCTTAGGGTATCTGATTCATCAGACGTCTTGCTTAGGGTATGTGGGGTTTGGGGGTCCCGACCCACTAAAAAAACCACATCCTATTTCCTGGCAATACCCGACACGGAAACCAGGTAGTAGCAAATGTCTTATTAGAGTATTAGATTATTTTGGACAATTAACAAGATTTTAAAGACTATTAGATTATAGTTATGAATTAACTATAACAAGTTATGTATTTTAACAATTAAAAAGATTTTAAAGACTATTAGATTATAGTTATGAATTAACTATAACAAGTTATGTATTTTAACAATTAAAAAGATTTTAAAGACTATTAGATTATAGTTATGAATTAACTATAACAAGTTATGTATTTTAACAATTAACAAGATTTTAAAGACTATTAGATTATAGTTATGAATACGTTTTGCCAGTGACGTAGCAATTTAAGGTGGAGAGGGGGGCAGTCCGCCCTTGGTACCACGTGCCACGGATACGCATTTTGAGGAGATAAAAATAGAAAATAGAAAAAAAAAATTAAAACCATAAAAAGCTAACTTCTTTTTCCGAAAATAAGACATCCCCACGAAAATAAGTCCTAGCGTGATTTTCGGGACGTTTTGGATTATATGCCCTCCCCTGAAAATAGGCCCTAGTTGAGATAATGTGAAAAATATAATGCGTTAAAAAATTGCAGTATCTCTAGCTGTCGTAATATTTCAGAGAATTCTTCGAAAAAAAAAATATTCCAAGAAATTCCTTGTTTACTTCTAAAGATCGTTTCAAGGAGGCTACTTAGCCTAGAAGTATTCATTTAACCACAGTTATATTGCAAGACATGAGAGATTCAGACCAATGATTCTATAGGAAATAGGTTTGCAGGAAAATCAAAACGGAATTCAAAGTTTTGATAATTTATGACGTTGTTCCAGAAGATGACATGACTGTTATCGAATAAATTTAAATTTCTGTATAAAAATAAATATTGAACAAAAATATGTAAATCTACTTAATGTTGTTGAAGCCCTCCCCGGAGAATAAGCCCTAGCACGGATTTTGACCTAAAAATAAAGTAAGACAGTGTCTTATTTTCGGAAAAAGATGGTACCTAATAAAAAATCTGATATTTTATGCCAAAATGACTTTTTAATATCGTAATTATTTTTATGTTTTTAATTGTATATTACTGTTTTTAAACTGTAATATTTGCAAATTAAAAATATATTTCTTTATAATAAATTTTGAGGGGAGCAAATCTTAGATCTGTCCCGGACGACAAGAATAGTTGGCAGTAAAACTAATAAGCTAGTCATTAAGTGAACTCTTATTCTTTCCTTGAATTTTTTTCTTTTGAAATTAATAATAAAAATTAATTAATTAATTAAAATTAATAAAGGCATAAAAATGAGTGTGGAGTCTGGATCAGGTAAGAAGAAAAACGTATCATTTTCATTTGAAATAGGAAGAAAAGGTTTTTGTTTTTACAATGAAATAACAAAAAATCCGTTATAGTGTAGATTGTAGAAATTTTTTTTTAATAGTTAATGTAGAAAAGTTTTTATTGACGACAACTGTATATGTGTATACATACACTGTACACATAGTATATGTATACGAGTACTGTACTAAGAAAAAAGTGTAAGACTAATAACAGCAGTCTGAAATTAGATCCTTGATTGTAATTCCATTAAAATAAATATTTTCATGACTTTCTGAAATTTTGAAGCTAAACTGATTATGAACGGCCAAAGAGGTATGAACGAGTTTGGGGGGGGATCTTACGACCGCCTCGAGTGTTAAAAATAGTTGCTATGTCACTGTGTTTCTGGGTTGGTTTTAACCTTATAGGATAGAAGATTTCGAATTAAAACACAGGTTATAAAACTTCTCCCCCCCTCCTTCCCCTGTAAAAATATACCTTGGTCAAAATTTGTCTTATTTTTTTTTCTTGATGTAATAGGGGGTCAGGTTACCCCCAGTGGCAACAACGTGCTTTTGCCACGTTAAATTCCATGAAAATAAATATTTTCAGAATAATCTGGAGTTGAATGTTAACGGTTTATCATTCTGAACTGCCAGCGGGGGGATAATACGCGCCCCCCCCCCCACCGTGGGGAGAAAATCATAGCCCCCCCCCAGATGGGAGGAAATCATACCCCCCCCCCCCCCCCAGATGGGAGGAAATCATACAGCCCCCCCCGACCCCCCCCCGTGGGGAGGAAAACATACCCGCCCCCCCGTGGGGAGGACAAAATACGCCTCCCCCCCAGTGGGGATGACATCATCCCCCCCCAGATGGGAGGAAATCATCCCCCCCCCAGTGGGGAGGAAAACATACGCCTCCCCAGTGGGGAGGACATCATACCCCCCCCCCCCCCCCCCCCCCCATCTAGGGAAAAAAGTTTGCTATCCCACTCCTTTTACGATAGAAATATAATTAGTTATTTCAATACGTTTACTTAATTAAATATATTTATTTAATTTAAGAAATACGTTTATTATTTTTTAATTACTTCATAAGCTGGGCCTGCGTATTGATTGACATAGATCTTCCGAACTTGAATACAGCACCTTTACTGTTGTCATTCTTAACTTTGCTGACTCAATTTTAATAAAATGGCAAAGGAGGGCGGCTTGTACCCGGGAGGGGGGACATGCCAGGGGGTTACATTTTGAGGAGATAAAAATAGAAAATAGGGAAAAATAAAAAAAATTAGTGTCATAAAAAGCTAAGTTAATTTTATACCAAAATGAGTTTTTAAGGCCTTCTTTATTCTTTTATGTGTTTTAATACTGCTTTTTAAAAGTATTTTTCAACTGTATTATTTGCAAATTAAAAATAAATTTATTTTAAATTTTTCAAAACTAGTTTTTAAAAAGAGGTTGAAAGTTTTATTATATTTTTTTTACGTTGGCAGTTAATTTGATTTAACCATTTTTTTTTAATGATTTGAATTATACATTGTTTTTTTTTTTGTGAAAAAGTTTTGGTTTTCTTTGATGACGACTGTATATGTATATGTATACGAGCACTGTAATAAGATGAAAGTCTGGGACTAATAGCAGTCTAAAATTCTATGATATTTAATATTTTAAATAGATATTAAATATTTATTAGATAAATTAAATAGATATTTAATATTTACTTATCAACAGATTATCAACGGCCAGCGAAGATTATCAAATCTTACGAACGCTACATGCGGCAAAAATAGTTGCTACGCCACTAAGGAAATGTTCTACGTTTTATTCCATATTTATTTATAATTAATTTATTTTAAATCTATTTGATTTCTTGATTTCTGTTTTTATTTACATATCATTGATATTTATTTATAACCAGTAATTGCCAGTATTCATTGATGATTTATCGTACGTTTCTGGGAAATGGAATAGATTAATTGAATTATACCATATTCTGATAGGAAAATAGTTTTGACATAGGACTGTTTCGACATGCGAAGTCAGTTCCTTAACAAAATAAATTTGTTAGTTGAGGTACACTATAATAATTCATATATACAATAAACGTGCATATTGGTTCTTAATAATCAAGCTGGATCAGGTAATCAACGTCGTTAACACAGAGACTGTTGTGCATTTCAATAATATATATATAAAAATGAATGGATGTCTGTTTGTTTGTACTCGATAGATTCAAAAACCATACATCCAATCACCGTGAAAATTTAGGAAATTATTAGCTTTATCCCCGGGAAGGTTTATGTAAAGTTTTTTTAAAAATCAGAATTGTGGTTCAGGTAATATCCTAAAAATGTTATAATAGATAAGGTTTGCTGTATAACCTGTTTGTTTACATTTTGACTTTAATTGGTAATGACAGCCGCAGGTAGGTTATTCTTTATGATAATATTTCCATATGCTTTGTTCAATTGGAAATAACTAGGTACCAGAAATTTTATTATTGTTTTCAGATTGATATTAAAGACAATTATTGTAATTTTATATGGGTTTCCTTGAAGAAACACTTTTTCGAGCCCCTTTCCACCCCACCAAAAACCCATTTACCTTCTACTAAAGTATAAATTATGAAACAGAAAAACTAAGTTTTACATTACAAATTATTTTACAAAGAAAAATAGTATGTAGATTTTAACAACTGTAGTCTGAATGAACACGTGACACAACTGAAATAACCAAGCAAGGTAACCAAATTTCACCAGACAACCAAAAAGTCACTAACACAATTTTTCATCTATCAACAATGTTTAACTTAACATACCTGAATAAATACTATTTAAATTTGAAATGTCACTTCTATAATTAATGGATGACTGGTCCTTTCTAATATATAACATTTCCAGAGTTTTCCTTCTCTGTTCATCCATTTCTAAAATAATGATTGTATTATTTTTTATATTTCCTCTGTTTTTGTATGCCTATGAAAAAGGTTTTAAATAAAGACCGAAACGTTGGCAAATGAGAGTTTAATTTGAACCTGAAGAACTGACCGAGTCCCGATAAACTTTAGTTTTATTTCTATTCCACGGTTGATACTTTTATCAATATTTATAAATATTATTAGTAAATAATATTGAACACATCTCTGTTGCAGTAAAGTTTTGTAATGACCATCAAAAAGGGACAGATCTGTATTCATTGGTTATCAAAACCTTGAAGATGATGTCAGAACACAATGGACCGAATGCAAATATCAATATAAAGTATGTTTTGCCAATGTACTGAAAACTAGAAGTTATTTATAGTCGTGGTTTCAAAATTAAACTATAAGCCAAATTATTGTTTCTTTCTGTACTGATATTATTATTATTATTATTATTATTATTATTTGGGGGTGACTATAGCACTGCATCTTAAAAAAAAAACTATTGTACTTCCCCTCTTCTGTACTAAAGTACCCCAGCAGTTAGCTTCAAAGCCTCCAAGAAGCTCAGCACTTTTGCTGGGTCAAGCGGTAAAAGTTTTTCTATGGTTTTGTTAAGTGTACCGAAGCACATACCTCTGAGCAGCAAAGTTGCCTTTCAATTAATCAGCGGGTGCAATGGTGTTTCTTCCTCTTTGCATAATCTGCACAAACCATCATTGATAATGCCCATTCGGCTACTTACGTTTCGGGAGAAAGTAACTTCCTGTCTCCTTTTTCGGGACGGTCTTCTTCGGGTCCTCAGGTGCACTTGTGGGAGGTTGGTTCCCACTAGTTATCGCTTTTGGACCCTCTGCGCTTCTAGAGGATGGTTTCCAGACTTCCTTCTCCTTACAAGGGCAAATCCCTGAAGTTTCTATCGGTGGTATTTTGTCCGCTCCGGCAGAGCACCGCATACCGGAGTAAGACTATTCACTCAAGAGGGTCGCCTGGCACCTCACGTGAATACTTTATCTCTTACGTGAATAAATCGAGGGCCAGCTGAGTATCGAACCACGGACCTACCAGTTCAAAGGCGAACACTTTAACCACTTAGGTAAGCTGGCTCCCGTTAGTAAGTGTATATTCATACTTAAAAATGTTTGTAGATACTTAAACAAAATAAAAGAGTTATAATTACAAAATACCAATGCTTTTAAGTAACATTTACTACATAAATGTTGTAAATAATATTATGTTAACTACATCATACGTATTTACTACGTATATTATGTAACAATACGTAAATGTTTACTCCCTATTAAAACAATTTTCCCTAGTTGATGAACAGGGTCTACAAAAAAAACTCCCATTGTGTGATGTAAATAATAACACACTCAATCAGTCAAATTTTCGAACAATATTTTTGTAAGTAGAAATATTTTTGACAAATAAAAAATTAGCCCTGTTCATATGCAACCAGACAAGTAATAGAGGCAACATTGAGTTTATTTAATCCAATTTATAAGTTTGTAAAACAAATCTATCATTCATTACTTGTGCAATCTGTTATACTATGATACGTATTTACACATATTGGGGGATTTCAAGAATTACGTCTCCACACGAAAAAAGTTTAATATGAAACTAACAACGCGTTTCGAAAACTGAGTGTTCTTCTTCAGGTTAACGTCTAAAATATATACAAATTTGTGAGCTTTAAGAACATCAGAGTGAATTATCTGAAATTGAACACAATATATCAGAGGTTCCCAAAGTGGGTTCTGCGGAGCCCAGGGGTTCCTTAACGGACTGTCTGAGGTTCCGGAAAAATATTTAGAAAAAACATTTTTCTATAATTTTTATTTTTTTAGTGAGATGGATTTATTCTTACTTATGAAAAATGGTGTTATTTGTGAACCATGAAATTGAATAATGTGTATATTTATACAGTGATCATGCCACAAAATGAAAAGGGAAAAAAGACTAAGATCTTTCAACCGTAACAAGAGGTCAGAGTCAAAAACCAAAGATGTGAAATCTTGTTCTTTATGTTCTTATACACATAAGTAGAAGTGGTCAAAATTTTTATTCATATTTAGGATGAATCACTAGTCAGTTTTTTGCAGCTATCTGTTTTCAAAATTTCCTTCTATTGTAAAAATACCACTTCACACATTGCTGCCACTTCCCACTACCTACTTATGTAAAACCGGTTTTCTTTTTATACTTCCATAAAAACTATATACCAAAGTAGACTTACTGCTGGGGCTAACTTGAGAATCAAACTCTCAACTATAAAGTCAAAAATGATTACAAAATAAATCTGTGTTAAAATTGCTAGTATTTCTGTTTTACGTGTTATATACTTGTGGAAAGTATGAAAATTTAAATATTTAGTTTTGATATTTTATTCGAAAATGCCAATTACATTAATATTATTTTTTTATTGTTTTTACAAATACATAGTATTTATAAGGGCATATGGAAATATTTATATTATGATTGCTTAAAATCATTAGAATTTGGGTTAACCGGGAAAGACACTGAAGCAAAAAGGGTTCAACGTCGAAGAAAGTTTTGAGGAATTCTGCAATACGATATGAATGTATTGCTCGTATATGAATGAACTGTTGAGGTTATTAACAAGGTGGTTATTGAGGAATACAAGGTGGTTAGAGGTGGCATTAAGAAGGGAATTAGTATGAAAAATGACTTAATCAATGTTACGGTATTCAGCCTGTTCGCACCGGTTCGTTAGAACCGGTGCTTAAAATATTATGAGTACGGCGAACCGGTTGTTAAAATTACGTAAACCCCTATTCAGACCTGTATTAATTGATAGCCCACTGTCAAACTCCACAAGTGTCGCGTGACTCACGTAACTTGTGCATGTATGACAACGTAATTTTCGCATCTATATAGCCAAATATAACTAAACAATTTAGTTTCGTTTTCGAAACTGTCACAGTGCTCAAACTGCTCATGGCAATGCAGATGTAGAGGGGGTCTAGTCTACATTTAGACCTAGTTTTAACTTTTAGTTCTGAATCAAATATTGAATCTTTTTAGATCTAATTTCCTGAAATCGCCAGATTACAGTGTTTGTTTAGATAAATAATTCAGGGATGGCTGCCCGTCTTTGCAACAAAAAGTTTCTGAAGGACCTAGCTTTAATGATTGGTATTTTGAATGAATTGTTATTGCTCAGTAATGCCCTCTAAGCAAGAGGCACAACTTTGTTCAAAGGAGAAAACCTCATAAAGAAGTCTATTAAAGCATTTGAATTGCCTAAGGACAATATAGGGAGATTTGAAAAAGAAATTGTTGAGAGGGTTGCTTCAGACGCATTCAAAGAGATCCAGTTTACTGAAAACCACAGATTTGTTAGCCTACCTCGTCAAAAGCTACTGGAAGCAATAATAGAAAATATGAAAAAAAAAAGACTGATTGCTGGTGATCATGTTAAAGCAACAAGCAATGAGCAGGAAAACTTCCTTGTGCTATTTAACTAGCCGAACTCATAATATTTTAAGCACCGGTTCGCACGAACCGGTACGAACACACGATCTGTTTTCTTAGAACCGGTTCTTAAATAATTCGAATCTCACCACTTTTAGGGTTAATTATTAACCTTAAACCTTAATAAAACATTGTCATCTTGTCAACTTATTCGACAGTATGAAAACCTCAACATTTCATTGATATATTGTATTTACTTTAAATAATTCACTCTGATGTTCTTAAAGCTAACAGAAATGTATATTTTTTAAATGTTAACCTGAAGAAGAACCCTAAATGTTCGAAACGCGTTGCTAGTTTCATATTAAACTTTCTGTGTGGGGACGTAATTTTTGAAATCCCCCCCAAATCTATCATTTGTAAACTTTAAGTTTTCTTAAATATTAACGATGACATAAATTTGATAGAATGATATTCAAGCAGGAATATTGTTGTGAAAAAGAATATGCAGGACATGTTTAACAAGTGGTCCAAAGTGTCTTGGTTTGGAATACAATAATGTGCATCTTATTGCAAAAAAATAATAAATTTAAATGACGCATATGGCGTAGAATCTGGGAGAAAGTGAACTTTCTTTTGATGAAACCGTGAATTTTTGAATAACAATAGAACTAAATTTAAACTTTTTTTTTAAATTAACAAAATGTCTAAATCTGAAGAAAGTGAGCTTTAATATAATGAAACCGTGAATTTTAAATAACAATAGAACTAAATTTAAACTTTTTTTTTAAATTAACAAAATGTCTAAATCAAACAGTTGTCCATTATCTTGTTTCCCTTTGAGGAGAGTGATATGTAGGATCAGTACAATAATGAGAACGTTAACGGCTCGTGTTCCCAACCTTTCTTATCTCCAAATAAAAGTACGATAAAAAACAACTGGTGCCTAAACTTTTATCATTGAGATACTCACGTATCTTGGAAATGAACCTCTTTTTGATAAACCAGTATACAATTTTCTTTCTCTTCAAAGAACATTCGATTAAAAATTATATAATAAGATTTCACAATAAACTCGTGAAATAACAATAAAAAATGATATATTTTTAGAAGCTTGTCGAAAGATTCCTTGAAATTCTGCCAATCAATTAAAATAATTACTGTGAAATATTAATTGTAAGTACTTAAAAACGCTTAGTCACTTTGAAAGATAGTCATTAATTTTAATTCCCAATTATTACATTTCAATCCATGACTGTACATATTTCATATCCTGCAGTGCACTAATTTACGAATTTCTATAATTTAAATGATATTTCTTATAAATAAGCCTCTTCTTACAAAAAAACTAAGATTAATAGGCACACGAAAGGAAAATACGTTTTCTTATTGAATGTGAAAATGACTCTTCTAATTTATAAGATATGAACAGAAAAACATTCATATTAACCAGTTTTTGTTTCCAGCATTGAACGTAATTTTAAAAATCATTTATCTTGAGTTTATATTTTTATGAATTATGTTGTGTAAATACACTTGAGACTCCATGTAATCTATATAAATGTTTAATGAGGTAGTTGGTTTTTTTTAATTCAAGGACACATGTCGTAAAACAGAAGGTAATAAAGAAACAATGTTTCCTGTGATCCTTTCAGCCATAATTAAACGAACAGAGATTATGTAACCTTCCAACTAATCAGCAACCAACATACAGTTTACCCGTAGAAAAAACATAGGCTTGAAGTCAAACGTATTTTTTAAGAAGTTGTTCCTGGAGGTTGTCAGTTTTAAGTTCTCATTAAATTTTAGAGTTAAACAATTTTTTTCAATCATCGGAGGAATTTATTGAAAGGATTTTAGAATTTAATAAGAATTTTAAATCAACTTGAAAAAAGATAACTTTAATTCAATTTTCCTTTTCCATTCAATTATAAAAAAAACAGCCTTTAATGAAACTAGTAACAAAAAAGAAATCAAAATTTCAAATCCAGTTCATTTTAATTTTCTTTTTTAATTGTAATAGTAGTAGTAAGTACAGTTACTAATTAGTAGTAGTGACTCCAGTTGGAAATTTTAATTTAATTAGTAATTTGGAATTTATTCTGAATTCTTATCTCTGAACAAACAAATATTTATGAAATTGAAATCATGATTAAAAAAGAAATGATTTTTGTTTAATACGTATGATATTCATATTTGAAATAATATTCAAGATTATTAAAAGTTGTTATAATTAAATCTTTAATAAAAAGACAATTTTGTTTGATGACAAATCAAGAATAGAGAAAAGTTACCACTCATTATAAAAATAATGTACTAATGACTGATGATATGATTAAATTTTATAATTGGTCAATTATACTTACTGATTGATCGAATTAAATGAAAAGGGGATTTATAAGGCTATTAACCATTGACATTTAATGACTTTCAATTTCAATACTTAAAAACAGTTTTAATTATTTTAATCAACAATGATTGCATCAAAAAAGTAACCTACATTCATTACTTGTGAAATCTGTTTTAGTGTGCTATTTACTCTATTGGGGAATTATGTGTCCACAAAAAAATGTTTAATTATAAAAACTAGCAACATTACACACTTAGTTGGAACTAACTAACAACACTTAGTGTTCTTCTACAGGTTTACATCTCAAGAATGGAGATGAACACTAAGTATTCGAAACGCGTTCTCAGTTTTCGTATTAAACTTTTTTTTGTGTGAAGACGTAATTTTTGAAGGTCCCAGTGTTTTTTTGAAACTCCCAATGTTTAAAACAGAAGAGTTAGGTGAACTCTTTATTTCAAAACCTCTCCATAAACTATTAACCGTCAAAACTAACAAGTAGGTGAGTAACAAAATTTTAACAAATGCTTTCTGCAAATATCTTCAATTTCCTTAAGGTACCTTCTTTTTTCAATAATTAATTAACTACTTTTTCGGAATTATTTTACATGAAAAACAATGATCAGTGATATTTGTAAAAAAACTTTTTTACCTAAATGTAAATTTATGTTTAAAAATACGAGTATTTCAACACTTATTTTAGCTAGGATAATAATAATAATTTCCATTCCCTCTTTAACAGACTGTGATTATTCCTTCAATTAAAAGAATAACTGTTCTTATTTTTATGTTTTTAATTATTATAAGTAAAATATTAGTTACCCTGATGTTTTTGTTATACGTGAATGGGTGAATACTACAACTTTAGTTAATGTGTGCAGTCTTAGAAGTTTTAATATCAGATGAAATCTATCACTCAAACAGTCATCTTAAAGGAAAATGTGGCTATTCTAGAAATGTATAAATAATCTTGTTATTTAATGCTCAAAAAGGATGCTTGTTTACTCTTAGCTACTTACTCATCACATGAGGTTGCATTTTTTTTTATGTATTCATCATATTAGTTTGGTATAATAAAAAGCCACTAGAAAAATAATACTGAAAAGGAAAATATAAACTTGCTGTTTAAACTTCTTGAGAAACACTTTTACCTATGTTCACTTATCAATATTTTATCGCTTATTTTATGAAAAAAAAAAGTTTTAAAAAATATCTAACCTAGTCACATTACCAAACTGGAATAGACACTATGAGGTCGATTGAATAAGTATCATTTGAATGTTAATTGAAAGAGTAATTTTAATTTTATTTCCTGAGGTTTTTAGACCTGTTTATTTGAGATCTTTAAGGAGAAAAACTTTGTCTTTGACAAAGACTAACTTTGTCAAACCGGCCTGGGCTTTGAATGAACTTTCAAGCGGGGTATGTTGCTAAAATCCTGTTAAGTGGATCTAGTAATAATGAAAAGTCCAGGTGATGCTGATGGTACATACATTTAGGAAAACTATGTATTTCCGTGATTTTACTAAAATACAATGTAATCTAGAGTTGTTGTATATTCAGCCAATTGATAAATGATTAAAAATGTAGCTTTTTCTTATTTATTTATTTATTATAGTACTGCGTCCTAAGAATTATTGTACTTTCCCCTTCTGTACCATAGTACTCCAGTTAGCTTCAACGCCTCCAAGAAGTTCAGCACTTTTGCTGGGTCCAACGGTAAAAGCTATTCTACGGTTTTGTTGAGTGTCCCGAAGCACTTGCATCTGTGTAGATCAGTGGCTTGGCAATCAGCCAGCAGGTGCAACTGTGTTTCTTCCTCAACTTTTTCTTATGAACATATGACTTTTAAAACACACAAATAACTTTTCTTCTGGAATTATAAATTTTGTTTACAAATATATGAGCACTACTTTTCAGTAAAAAACGTAGATGGATAGTTTCATATAAACACCCAGGTCTATGTAAAATATCTTTATTTCTAAATGAAATAATATTTCAATAAATTCGAAGGGTATATAATTTTGACATACGTAGGTTGCAGATCCATGCACTAGGCAGAGATTTGTTTATTCATGAATTTATAATATTTAAAGTATTTGCTTTATGACATTTGAATAACGAACAGTCATTTTTAATTCCAATCCAATTTCATAGTAATTCTTCTTATTCAGATGTACAAATGAGGTTCTGATTGAAAAGCGCTCAGCACTAATAATTTCTTATTGTGATTTCTTTTATTTATCTATGATACAAAACTTCAATGATATAATAAATCTAAACTATAACATGTATACGGAATTTTATAGATGCTACAAGACTATAGTTCTTTAGTTTTTATTAACTTAGTTTTTATGTTATCAGCATTAGAAAGGCCTATATTAACGCTGAGATTATTAGCTAATACAATGTAATATGTAATGCGCTGAGAACGCATTGTAATACAATGCAATGTAGTAAACACAATAAGAGGGCTTATAAGTTTAAAACGTCTAAAGGTATTAACCATTTCCATCGATCCATTTTATCTGTACCTTTAATTCTTTTTCCTCCTCCCTCAGTTTTTCGATGTCATATTTCAAAGATATAAGAACTTGCTCCCTTTATTTGAAAGTATAGAATTCACTGATGTAACATCGGTTTAGTTTTTATGTATATTAATTAATGCATTCAAATTAAGAACTTTGATAATAACTCTCAAGTAATTGCTTTTTATTATGAACCTGCATTTTTTATTTATAACTCTAATAGATGCTACAAATTATTAATGAATTCTTTAACTATTACTTTCATTCTAATTTCACGTTAGAAGCTCGAAAAGTTCTGGAGTAAATATAAACTTTCTAGAAATTGAATTTGGTTTTATTTGGAGATATTATTACAGATAAATTAAGAATATTTATTACAAATTATTTAATTTGTAAAAAATATTCTCGAACATTTTTTTTTTCTGTAAAAAAGAACAATCATAGTTAAAGAGAAAGTTTTCTCTCACAGTGTAGACCCTAGATTGTGATAAAACTGTCGCGGGAACGCGCAGGTTCTGTTGTAGTATATAATTTTAGGGTGTCTTTTTCGTTATTTTAAAGGATTGTTGTGTAGAAATCATGATTGTTATTATTTAAACATTATATTGCTTATTGTAGTTTATTTGATTTAATGGAATTTTGCATAATCTCGAAGGTAAGATGTGATTTTAGATAAAATTCTGAAATTTTTTCTACTACGGTTTTTTTTTTCATTGAAAGGCTTTCAGATAATATTTTATTTAATCAGGGAAGTAAGCTTATCTAAAGATTGTGCTTTTAGGAACAGTAAGATATAGTCCATTTAAAATAAATATTGTTATAGCAATTTACTTAGGAGAATGTATATCATTGCTTTGTTTGAATCTTATTGTCCGTGAATTTTTCTTCAAAAGAAATAAGTGTACATTCGTGAATTTACGTGTAATTGATTAATAGAAGTTCAAAATGTCTTCTAATAATTATCAGAAGATAATAAGAGGAACCTTACATTTAGTTATTAACTTACATTTTACATTCAGTTGGTTCATTCGTTAATAATACAGGAATTAGAAAACGTAAAACTTTAAGACTTATAATTCACTCAAGTTTGTTACTTTATATACTCTACAAAGCTGATAAATATATAAATAAAGTGTCATATTATATTGTAGTTTTGCAGCACTTCATAACATGTTAACTGTTTCAATTATTTACCTGTAGATACGTATTTTAATTTGATAACAAGGAAATATAAGGAAATAGTTATCAGAAAACAGCCCTTATTTACTTCTTCTGTATGACTTTTTTTTTTAACGACGGATATTTGTTTCATATGCTTTTGAGTAATTGCTATATTAGTTACAATTCATTTTCTACTTTGTTATTATAGATCTCAAAGTTTTATTATTATCATCTCCATCGAGTTTAACTTAAAATGTGTTGTATTTGATGAATTTTGAAGATAGAACTTTTTGTTAAAGTATTGATTTCTTTTATTGAAACTAATGGTTTACCCGAGTTTCAGTTTGGGAGCCCCAGAGTTGACAAAGCTATGGCCAAAATGTTTATAAAACGAATTTGTTTTAGTAATTTCAAAATATAAACATGGATGGATTTTGTTGTAATTGATAATTTCAGGTAAATAATGTATTTATTCGAGTCAAAGAAGTGTTTGGTCTTCTCCCAAACCAGGAATATAGCAAGAACTAATTAACTTTATATTGATTCAATAAACTTGTATTGAAATAAACATTTACTGCAATATAAGTATGAGTTGCCATTTAAGAAAAAGAAATGACTTCAAAATCCCTATTGGAGAGTAGGGAAACCCTTATAACCTATGTATAAAGGTTCCGTCTCTGTACTGTAAACGATGGGGCTCCTAAAGTACACTCTAACCACAGTTGACTTAATGAGTTTTTTAAGCGAATTATTTCACGTATACTGTATTGGAAGACATATTTAATTGCTATAGGAATATAATTCATAGGTGTTCCAAATGAATTGTTGTATACCAAAAATTTAACCTGTAAGTATGAAAATCAAGAGTCTTTCTTTAAAATGGGAGCTATCTTATTTCTATTTTCCTGGTCAAGTTGTGATGGAAAAATGATCTCGACAATTGAGTTGATACATAATTAAAACAAGTGTTATTTTTAAAAAAATGTTTTTTTAACACTGACGATAAACGGCATATTGTGTTTGTCTATACGCTGCCCTTAAACTAAAGATATCCTTGATTATACCATAAACAGTTCTTTGTGGATTATATTCTGTGGTGACCACGAAGGACTATCCTCAAGGTGTATTATCGGTTTGGTTGTGGTCATTGTTTGTGGATGGAATACTGAGGGAAATAAAAATGGTTGTATAGGTTGGAGCAAGACAAACCTCCTATAGTCTGGAACTTTTCTGTATAATACCCCCAAGTTACCTTAAGGCTTCAATTAGGGAATGTTTAAAGGGGGAAGCAAGTGTAATTCAGTTAAAAATTGCATTCATATAGGAGTTGAATTTGTGAGGGGAAATAATATATCTTCATTGGAAAGGTTTGAAGGTTAATGTGAAATACCTAATAGGACATTGTACTCGGAAATACTACGTATATAAGCTGAGTTTAGCATCAGATGTAAAATGCAAACTATGTCTGAATGAAGATGAAACCTTTGAACATATTTTATGTGAGTGGAGACAAATCACTTTTAGAAGGTTAAAGATTTTTGATAAATCATCTTTAAGATTAATAGATAGCATTTTATCTATTAATATAAAATACATTTATCTACTAATGATCAAACCACAATAAAAAATGAGAAAGATCTTAGTTTTTTTTCCCATTTCATATTGTGGTTTGATCATTGATTATTGTTTTATGTGAAATCTAGTATTTATCTATAAGTATACTTTATCTTTCAATGTATAAATATTGATTTTAGTGAATTCCAATTCACTTAAACCTGGAATTTAGTTTTTGTACAATACAGAAATGACAAGCATGTGTGCTAGTATTAACAAAGCAAAACAACTGTCAATTTAATTATAACTATTTTCATTGTGATTATGCTGAGTAGGCTGTTATTGTATAATTGGTTTAGTTTCATGTTATTAAAAAGAAGTCATTTTATCTTCAGTTCTGGCATAATTAATTATTTAAGAGGGTTTATATGTATTAATTAGCAATTATCAGTAATTAATCTTTTAATTCGATTGAGATTATAAATATCATTCAATTAAGTTATTTTTCCTATATAATTAAATAATTAATTGCCTGATTATTATGTATTATAATTTATAATATATGACTTGTAACAAATTAGATCTAATTATATTACAAATGTTATGTGTATAGCTTAGTAAATATGATTCATTTATAACAAATTAAAATTAGTGCTTGTTAACATAATGATTTTAAGAGTAATTACTTCTTGATTATTGGTAGTATATTGAACTTTATTAGGAAAGTATTTAGATAAAAGGAAGATTGGTTACTTAAGTGATGATAACATTAAACTCGACTTCTGATTCTTAAAATTCAAAATAGTTTTCATAAGGATTAGGTTCAAGTATTAACTTACCCCTGATTAATAGCCGACGTTTCGCCGAAGCATTTGTTATGATGATGTTGGATAAATGCCTTAAATAGTTTTTTTCCTTTAAACAAAGTCTTGAGAATGTTGAACAATCTTCGGTGAAACGTTAGCTTATAATTAGGAAGTTGTTAATCTTTGGACTTAATCCTCAAGAAAACTATTTTGAATGATATGATGTAGTTATTTGTTTCTTTTACATGTGATATAAATAATATAAAATTAAATAAAAAAGATACCAGGACTGGTGAGTTGGGACTTGAAAGAAAGAGATTGACTTATTGGGAATGAAAGAGATTTCTTAGTGTACCAGAACAGATATTATATCCGGGTGTGGTGTTTGGGGGAAATATTTAAAATGAATGAAAGAGATTTCTTAGTGTACCAGAATAGATATTATATCCGGGTTTAGTGTTGGTGGGAAACATTTATAATGAATGAAAGAGATTTCTTATTGTACCAGAATAGATATTATATCCGGGTTTAGTGTTTGGGAGAAACATTTAAAATGAATGAAAAAGATTTCTGTAGAAATGAAAGTGTGCTCAGTAGTCCTTGAAGACGAAGTTTGAGTGGATTGTTTTGCAGGGATGTTGGAGCGGTTATGGGTAGAGAATGGTGGGCCTGGTGGGCGGTGGTGGCAGCACTGTGCTGCCAGTGCTACCAGCTGCCATGCAACAAGTCCCGCAAAGTCTTCACAGAGCCCTGGGGCCTCGTGACTCACGGCCCTCTGGGCACCAACTACAGTCAGGACTCGCATTGCGAATGGCTCATCAAAGGTACTCGTACTTAGATTGAACCGCCTTCTACATACATATATATAAAAAGATTTCACATAAACACGTGAAACAACAATCAATGATCAAACCACAATAAGAAATGGGAAAACAAGACTAAGATCTTTCAACCGTAACAAGCGGTCTTCGTCAGAGTCAAAAACCCAACTCAGTTGGGTTTTTGACTCTGACGAAGACCGCTTGTTACGGTTGAAAGATCTTAGTCTTGTTTTCCCATTTCTTATTGTGGTTTGATCATATATATATATATAAATGTGAATCAAGATTTCACAATGAACACGTGAAATAACAATCAATTTTTAAACCACAATAAGAAATGAGAAGAAAAACTAAGATCTTTCAACCGTCACGAGTGGTCTTCGTCAGAGTCAGTTGAGTCTTGTTCAAATCCCAACTTGGGATTTGACTCTAACTGATACCGCATATTACGGTTGAAAGATCTTAGTCTTTTTCTCATTTCTTATTGTGATTTGAATATATATATATATATTATTAAAAATTATGCCAATTTTAACTTTTGTTCTTTTCCGAGTTAATTTTTCAAGTTTTCTCACTATGGATTTCCACCTTTCTGGTAAAATATAAAGTAATTCACCAAAAGATTTATTCTTGACTTCCATTTTATTCACTAACAAGTTTTAGCCATAACAAACAAATTAACATTATATACGACGTTTCGGTCAGCTCTGACCGAAAATTTTAAAAAAACATGTTTGATTGAAGGTCTGCTCCCAAAAACAGAGCTGACCGAAACGTCGTATATAATTTGTATGTAATGTTAATTTGTTTGTTATGGCTAAAACTTGTTAGTTAATAAAATGGAAGTCAAGAATAAATCTTTTGGTGAATTACTTTATATTTTACCAGAAAGGTGGAAATCCATAGTGAGAAAACTTGAAAAATTAACTCGGAAAAGAACAAAAGTTAAAATTGGCATAATTTTTAATAAAACATGTTTGATTGAAGGTCTGCTCCCAAAATACACAAATATATATATATATGATCAAACCATAATAAGAAATGGGGAAACAAGATTAAGATCTTTCAACCGTAACAATTGGTCTTCGTCAGAGTCAAAAACCCAACTGATCCAATGATTGTGGTTTGATCATTGATTGTTATTTCACGTGTTTATGTGAAATCTTTATATATATATATATATATATGTTCAAAATTAAAAACACACATTACAGTCTCTAATTTTCGGTTTGAACAGTCTTCAGGAGAGAAAAGAGAGGGAAACCAAGCTCCAACCGTCCTGAGTTTGGTCTCCAACCATCTCTGTACCAGTGCTCTTGATTCCCTCTCTTTTCTCTCTCCTGAAGACGGTTCAAACCGAAAATTAGAAACTACTGTTATTGTGTGTTTTTAATTTCTCTATGCTCTACATTGAATTTTATTTCTCCGTTTTGGATCGTAATTTAATCACACTGGATTTTCCTACTTTGTTATGGGTTTACAGTCGCCAAGTATGATCGAATAGAAAAGTGCCTTTTTGCGTGTTATGCCCATCTAATTAAAATAATTTACTCTGTTTCAGCCAATTCAACACAACAGTTTATCACCCTACGGTTCCTCACGATGGGCACGGAATGTTCCTACGATTACATATATATTTATGACGGTGATTCTTTTAATTCTTCCCTTCTTGGCAGTTTCAGTGGTAAAACTGAACCACAAGACTTGGTTGCTACATCTGGTTTTGTAAGATTTATTGATATTTATTTTTTTTTTTTAAATAATTGTTTACAATAATCAAAATTTTATTAATCAATTAATTTTGCTTCTAAAATTAAATTATAGTATACAATTTTTTTTATAATTTTTGACATTATATTTTGTCACTATCAAGTATATTTCAATTTATCATAATTCTATGTTAAGATTTTAAAACGTGCTCAAACACTCACTGTTATTTGGCTTTTTGAGGTTTATCTGTTCAGAAACTCAACTCTTTCATACGATGTTTTGAAAATTTATATTTTCATTTTCAGTTACAAGAAAAAAATTGATCAGTCATAGTTAACCAAAATACATACAACTGTTTGTTTTTCGTTTAGTCTTAAAAATGAAAATATGAATTTTTGAAACAACTGATTGTAGAATAAAGAGGTGAGTCTCTGACGAAATAACCCTCATAATGCCCAGTAACTGTGATTGCTTAGTGTTTATGAAGAATGTAGTTACTCTGTTGTGACAATGTCATGATAATTTCGTTATGATAGATAATGTTTCTCGTTTCATAATTTTATATTTTACTTTTGTATTAATACTACAGACTAATTTGTCACTCCAGTGGAAGCAGCCTGGTTAGTCCAGTGGCAACATACTCCCATCTGGACTGGTAGATCCGCGAAGACCACAACAAGCAGTCTTCGTCAGAGTGAAAATCCCATCTGACGAAGTGTCAGAATTTTGACTCTGACGAACACCGCTTGTTGTGGTTAAAATATCTTAATTCTTTTTTCTTTTCCATTTCATATGTTAGTTTGGTTATTGATTCTTATTTCACATGTTGATGTAAAATATTGCTTTATATATATATATATATATTATATATATATATATATATATATAGGTCAATGATCAAACCACAATAAGAAAATGGGAAAACAAGACTAATATCTTTCAACCGTAACAAGCGGTCTTCGTCAGAGTCAAAAACTCAGTTGGGTTTTTGACTCTGGTGAAGACCGCTTGTTACGGTTGAAAGATCTTAGTCTTGTTTTCCCATTTTCTTTTTGTAGTTTGGTCATTGATTCTTATTTCACGTGTTTATGTGAATTCTTTTTATATATATAGGTGTGCTCTCTAATCGAGATTCGGTCAATTTTCTAGAATAAAAAATCAAACTCTCGGTGCCTCGGTCCCTGATGATTTTTCATCCTAGAAAATTGACCGAATCCTGATTAGAGAACACACCCACTCTGTTTTATTTATTTATTACTTATGTTTTAAATGTAAAAGGAATTTATATTAAAAATATTCGGTTTTGCGGATCGACAATTTAAAAATCTTAAATATAGTTCCTAGACTTTTGAAAAGAATTCACGATATGCATCTCTATTAAAGTAAACAAGACTTTGAATTCCACTTGATTTTTTCACTGAAGATTCTACTTTATGGTAGTACTCGAAATATATTCGTTGCCGGTGTAAAATCTCTCTAGCAAATTTGGTTCGTTTTGAGGCGCTTGAGAATATTCTGACACATATGTTTATAACTATAAAGAAAGTAAAATAAGTGGAATTTATCGCTGTTAAATAAAATTAAAGCTGAGAATTTGTCTATGTGCTATGAACTGAACATATTGCAGTCCTGCTTCAGAGCTTCTAAATTGAAGTAAAAAAATATTGATTCTGAGGTAAAATGGATAAACCAACAAAAGTCTCTACAAAAATGAAGTTTTATTCAACGCGTTTCGAACACTTTGTGTTCATCATCAGGAAGACACTATAATACAAATTATATCTAATTAGTTACAAAAATAGAGTGAAATAATAAAAAATTTAAGAGAAATCAAGACATACCCAAAGATGTGGTACTGACGGGTTGGTTTATCCATTTTACCTCAGAATGAGTAAATACCTCTCTATTACGGATTGCACAAATAATGATTTAAAAAAATATTGATTTAAAAGAGCTGTTTGATATGATGTTTTTTTTCCAGATGCTGATTCTGTTATACAGTGATACCAATTATGTATTGGATGGATTTCGCGCCGAATATAGTGTGACTAACTGCAGAGGCAACTGTTCGGGACATGGTGGTTGTCACATGCACAGTTGTACTTGTGATAGGGAGTGGGGCGGGGAGGACTGCAGCGTAAGGCTGTGCCCAGAGGAGTGTGGAGCACCGTATAGAGGCAACTGTCATCAGGGTCAATGCCTTTGTCGAGCTGGCTACATAGGAAGGGCCTGCTCCTTAAACAAAAATGACACCCTTGGCAACAGGTTACTATATGCTTTTTACTTTACTTACAGAAAAGATTACAGTAGTGATAAAGAAACGAGTAGGTTTGGAAATTTTAACGAATCTGACGTTTTGAGGTTCACTGTGTCTTTTTTTTTTGATATTTTAATTATTTTGGTATGTCTATATGGGTATGTAAACAAAATTAAAATTACAAAATCATTTCTTCCACTTTACCCACAGTAAAGATTATAGTAGTGATAAAGAAAACAGTAGGTTTTGAAATTTTAACGAATCTGACGTTTTGAGGTTCACTGTGTCTTTTTTTCTTATATTTTAAGTATTTTGGTATGTGTGTATGGGTATGTAAGCAAAATTGAAATTACAAAATCATTTATTCTACTTTACTCACAGTAAAGATTACAGTAGTGATAAAGAAACGAGTAGGTTTTGGAAATTTTAACGAATCTGACGTTTTGAGGTTCACTATGTCTTTTTTTTATATTTTAAGTATTTTGGTATGTGTGTATAGGTATGTAAACAAAATTGAAATTACATAATCATTTCTTCTACTTTACTTACAGTAAAGGTTATAGTAATGATAAAGAAAAAACTATGTTTTGAAATTTTAACAAATCTGACGTTTTGAGGTTCACTGTGTCTTTTTTTTTTTTGATATTTTAAGTATTTTGGTATGTGTTTATGGGTATGTAAACAATTTTGAAATCACTCTACAAGTCTCTCCGTTTGACAGTTCATCAAACTCATTTCTTCTCACCCTTCTTGTTATTGTAGAGATGACGTTTTGCATTTCGTGTTGTATTTATATAGATAGTGTATAATAAAAATTTTATCACTTTGGGATTATTGAAAAGAATATCATCAAATCACTAAAAAGTACAAGTATTAAGTTCCACAGCTAACTATTTGTGTTTTTCAAGTTTCACCCAGTTATGTTAACTTTTTTAGAACTACGAACATTAAAAATCATATTTTTTTATCTCCACAGAAAAAAAAAGCATGGTTCAAGCTGAACCTTCACTAAGTGGGTTATGTACTGAACTCTATTTGAACTACTAGCCTGTTCTAGAATTCTATTTGAATCACATGAGCTAAAGTTATTAGTTGTATTTGAGCATCTTTGAATAATTTGGCTTCATTTAGAGAAAAAATTAAATTAATATATATGGTTACATTTAAATGTTTGTGGAGCGCTTTACAATATTCTGTTAAACCAAAATCTGTTGTAAACTCGAAAATTTACAAAATTGTCTACTGTTGATAATTTTCATTATGAAAATTTATACGTAGTTCCAAATGTAGCATGTACATTTTGTGGTTTCCATGCATTATTACTTTTTGTTCATTTATTTTTTGCCTCTATTATGTTGCATAGTTCTACGTTCTTTTTAATATAAAAACAGACATGCATAAAATTTTAGAATTGCAGTTACTTTTGAAAAGGATAAACAGGGTGTTTTTAAATTGACTGTTTATTAATAAGTTCTATGTCGTGACCATCGATGTCTTCTTGCTATTTCAAATTAGAACACTAGTTCTAATAAATGGTAGTAAATTTAAGAAATAAATTACTAACTGAAATTATACGATTCATCAGTGAAGAATATTTTCTCATTCTTTGTGTTCATCATGTTCGAAACGCGTTGAATAAAACTTCATTTGTATGGAGACTTTTGTTGGTTTATCCATTTTACCTCAGAATGAGTAAATACCACACAAGTACGGATTGCACAACTAATGATTTGAAGAATATTTTGTTTGATCAAATTGTATTTTGAATTCGTTCAAATAGATTCACACGCATTTATGTTCTTTTATAAGTTGTTCATGACTTGGAGATGGTGTGCCTTTTCTTTTAAATCAAAAAGTTTCACTCTGAATACCGTTCTTTTGTGAAATTGCTAAATTAGACACCACTCCAAATATATATATATATATATATAATTGTGAAATTGTGAATAGTGAAATATGTTCATAAATGTGAAAAATCGTGTCTACTTAGTAAATTGCGTAATTTTTTTATTTTGCTATTGGTAATTACATTAGAAACAGTTTGTATTAAAATGTGTTTTCAATTTAGAATAATCAACGTCTAAAACACTGTGAGAAATCAGAAAAAATGATTAAGATCTTTCAGCCGTAACAAGCGGTCATTGTTAGAGTCAAACATCTGTTCTAAATTACCTATTGGTATTGAGGGATTTTCAAGATTACGTCTCCACACACACACATAAAAACGAATTGTTTCGAACTGTTGTTAGTTTCATATTAACCTTTTTTCTGAGTGGAGACGTAATTCTTGAAATCTCTCAGTATGAGTAAATACCACACTTTATCAGATTTCACAAATAATGAATTACCTACAGGTAATCACATTAGAAACAGTTTGTATTAAAATGTGGTTTATATTTAGAATAATCAACGTCTAAACCACAGTTAAGAAATCAGAAAAAAAAAGACTGAGATCTTTCAGCCGTAACAAGCAGTCTTCGTTAGAGTCAAACAGATAGATACTAGTCATACAGTATCTATTTGACTCTGACGAAGACTGCTTGTTACGGCTGAAAGATCTCAGTCTTTTTTTCTGATTTCTTAACTGTGGTTTAGATGTTGAAAGAACTTAGTTTTTTTTTTCTAATTCTTACTATAGTTTAGACGTTGATTTTTATTTCACATGTTTAATTGTGAAATTTTGTTACTTAAAATGGTACGATATTTCTTTTAATGTAGTGCAATCAGTTGTTATATGGTATTTACTCATTGTAGGCTAAAAAGCTAATGAAATGGTCTCCACATATAAAAATTTACTGGTATAAACAACGCGTTTCGAACACGTAGTGTTCTTCCTCAGGCATTAACTAAAAAGTACAATGTCATCAGAGAGTTTTCTATAGTACAAAGTAAATATAGTACAAAATAAAAATAAAATAAAAAATCTTACTCTCTTCCTTATTTTATTAACTAAAAAATACAATGTCATCAGAGAGTTTTCTATAGTACAAAGTAAATATAGTACAAAATAAAAGCAAAATAAAAAATCTTACTATCTTCCTTATTTTATTTTTATTTTGTACTTTAGATAACTCTCGGATGACATTGTATTTTTTAGTTAATGCCTGAGGAAGAAAACTAAGTGTTCGAAACGCGTTGTTTATGCCGTTAAATTTTTATATGTGCAGACCATTTCATCAGCTTTTTACTCTACAATTGAACAATATATTAAATATTTTTAGAATGTTTTCAAGAAATGTATTTATTTTCTCTGATTTAAAGTAGAAAACATTAGGTTTTTCTTAAAGAATTATCTTTCTCTGATCTAGATGGCATTGGCTGTATTCTGGAGGATTGAAGGCAAGGGCTTCTCACACCGCTGTTTATATTAAAGAAACTGATTCTCTATACGTATTCGGAGGATATGACCTGAACTGTGTCCTGGGAGACCTAACTATATTCAGGTTTAATTCTAGTCAATGGGAAGATGAAAACGGAAATATTATATCTGGTAAAAATCCTATTACTTCTAACAACTTGCATTTGATAAAAAGTTATTCTTTGTTTTACTGTCAGTTATAATAAATATTTGACGTGCACACAGTTTTATTTGATGATCAAACCACAATAAGAAAATGGGAAAACAAGACTTTCAACCTGTAACAAGGGGTCTTCGTCAGAGTCAAAAACCCAACTGTAGGGTTTTTGGGTTCAAAACCAAAACATTCAGTTGGGTTTTTGACTCTGACGAAGACCCCTTGTTACGGTTGAAAGATCTTAGTCTTGTTTTCCCATTTTCTTATTGTGGTTTGATCATTGATTGTTATTTCACGTGTTTATGTGAAATCTTTTTATAGTTTATTTGATTAAACTGAATTTGATTTATTTAAAGCTTACTTTTTTTTATTCAAAATGACGCATATAGAAATTGAAATAAAGAAGCAGAGTTCTCCTTAAGAAGTATAAGTTAATTCCGATTAATAAAGTTCTGCTGAATTTGTATGTATAGTATAGATAATTATTTATTGGTAAAAGTATCGACCGTGAAGTGGAAAAAAAATAAAAGTTCTAGTATAGTGCAATTAGTTATTATGTGGTATTTACTCATTGTAGGGTCAAAAGCTAATGAAATGGTCTCCACATATAAAAATTTAATCGTATGAACAACGCGTTTCGAACATGTAGTGTTCTTCTTCAGGCATTAACTATGGTTGAGTGTTTGTGGTACAACTGCAGTTGTAACACGTTGTATCGAAATGAAGTGAAACGCGTTTCATACGATTAAATTTTTATATGTGGAGACCATTTCATTAGCTTTTTACTATACAGCCAAATAAAAGTTTATCAGGACTCAGTCATTTCTTTTGGTTCAAATGAATCTCTAATTTGGTTTTTATTTAAAATCTTTTTCATAGGCAGAAGTATCTTAACAGTATGTTGCTGATATTGGCAAAGTGTTTTCTTTTTTCTTTTTTTAAAAAAAAATTCTAATTTAGTACTTTTAAGTTTTTCTGTTTCAAAATTTTATACTTCTGCCTATGAAAAAAGGTTTTCAATTTTAAATAAAAACCGAAACTAAAAGCGAAATAATAAAAAGCAATGAGAGTTTAATTCGAACCTGAAGAACTGACCGAGTCCTGATAATTATTTAGCTAGTAACAACAGAAGACTTGAAATATCGTTTTTATTTACATTTAATGTATTTTAGCAGAGTTGGTAGGTTTATCAAATGACTGCTTGAACTATTATTTAAAACAGCTTTTGTAGAAACCTCAAATGGTAAGTTTCAATCTGTCAGTGTGAATTATTCTACTTAAAACTCTACAACCGTGTAACCGTAATAAAACCTCCTCTCTACTAATACAAATTTCATCGTAGATCGATTGTTTTCTTTTTGGATTTCGTTCTCTACTCTTATTCATTACGAGTTATTGTTGAGTTCTACAATTTTGAAATTTGTAGTTCCCTAATTGGAAGCGCATACACAATAATGCTCTGACAGGTTATTTCGTTCAGTTAAAAAATACCAAAAAAAAGGAGAAAAAAAGATGGTTTAGGAACACTGAGAAAATGAACACCGTTAATCAGTTTAATAAAATTGTTTTCAGATAGAAAATATGAAATAAAAAAGCCGGGTTTCTTAATGTAATGAAACAGTATATTATAATTTTGTTACAATTTTTGTAATGAATTATTAAAAGACGTGAAATAAAAATCAACGTCAAACCACAGTAGGAAATCAGAAAAAAACAAACTAAGATTATTCAACAGCGGTAACAAGCGGTTTTCGTTAGAATTAAACAGATAACTGATTGATTACATTACATTTTTCATTTTTAAAAATTGTAAAAAAAAGTAATTTTCTTGAAATGTAAAATTTTGAGGTACAATTTTCAGTTTTCTGGATTAAGTTTTTTGGTTAGAGTTAGTACAAAAGAGATTAAAATTTATTTTAATGTTCCAAATTAAGGACTATCGAGGATATTAATTTCCTTTTAAATTGTGTCCGATTGTTTTAAAATTGTAGTAATTTAAGTATTGTATTAAAATTTTGCATTTAGGAAATAAGTTATTCTTTAGAAATTTTAAGAATCGTAATAATTGCAGTCATGTTATTAATTCTAACGTAAAATTTTTAGTTAAGGTATGTTTCCCTACATATTTTTTTCCATGTATGTTAAAGTTTAAAATTTATTTTGATTGTTTCTTTTCGTCTAATGAAAACTTATTATTATAGATGCATAATTTGGAAAATTTTCAAACTTTTTGAAAACAATTTTTTAGTTTCAACTTTTATGATTTCCAATTTCCGAACATATAATAATTATTTACTTGTTTAAATTGAAGTAAATCCTTTTGTGTTTCAGGTGTTTCAAATTGGAACCGTGAACTTAATCCCAAAGTCCTTCGGGAAGTAGCAGAAAGAGCAGGCAATTCTCAGTTTGTTCTTCCCATAAGATCCTTCTTTAACCACGCTCTTCGTAGTATAGGAGACAATATCTCATTAGTTAAGGTATCTTTTCTACATATCTTTTTAGTTGTATACTAAAAAGTTAAAAGTTTATTTTAAAGGTACTTCTTTAACCACGCTCTTCGTAGTACAGGAGACAATATCTCATTAGTTAAGGTATCTTTTCTACATATCTTTTTAGTTGTATACTAAACAGTTAAAAGTTTATTTTAAAGGTCCTTCTTTAACCACGCTCTTCGTAGTACAGGAGACAATATCTCATTAGTTAAGGTATCTTTTCTACATATCTTTTTAGTTGTATACTAAACAGTTAAAAGTTTATTTTAAAGGTCCTTCTTTAACCACGCTCTTCGTAGTATAGGAGACAATATCTCATTAGTTAAGGTATCTTTTCTACATATCTTTTTAGTTGTATACTAAACAGTTAAAAGTTTATTTTAAAGGTCCTTCTTTAACCACGCTCTTCGTAGTATAGGAGACAATATCTCATTAGTTAAGGTATCTTTTCTACATATCTTTTTAGTTGTATACTAAACAGTTAAAAGTTTATTTTAAAGGTCCTTCTTTAACTACGCTCTTCGTAGTATAGGAGACAATATCTCATTAGTTAAGGTATCTTTTCTACATATCTTTTTAGTTGTATACTAAACAGTTAAAAGTTTATTTTAAAGGTCCTTCTTTAACCACGCTCTTCGTAGTATAGGAGACAATATCTCATTAGTTAAGGTATCCTTTCTACATATCTTTTTAGTTGTATACTAAAAAGTTAAAAGTTTATTTTGATTGTTTTATTTGTTTCTTATCAAAAAATGAATACTTATTATTATTATTGAAGTAAAATTTGGTTAAATTTCAAACCAGCAACTTTTTGAAACAATTTTTTACTTTACTATAAGTAAAGTATAGTGATCGTGAAAAAATTCGATCTCGAGATTTTGACGGAATTACATGTTTTGAGGTCCCAGAAGTCGTTTTATGACGTTTTTACGATGATGTCTGTGGGTGGGTGGGTGGGTGGGTGAGTGTGTTAGCATTGCTTGTTACCACGCTACGGTCCAGAATCTTTGATGGATCAAGTTGATATTTTACACAAAAATGGGCCTCATAAAGACGAAGATCCCTATTGTTTGGGAAGAATTATGCATCATGGGAAAGTCACTTTTTTTGCCAAAAACCGTTTTTTTGAAAACATTTATTTCTCCTAAACTGATAACCCTAGAGTTTTGAAATTTTGACATTATCTTTGAGGTCACAAATGGAACAAACGAAAAATATATTCAGAATTTTAAAACAACAGGAAATTTTTTTTTTTCAAGAAAATGTACAAATTTTGACTTATAATTCAGTCTCAAACCTTGTGAGAGCGGTACAAGCCATACTGTTTGACGGACAAGAATGAAACTATGCCTATAAATAGAACATTATGTGTAGAATGAGTTGAGATATATGTTTTCAAAATTACATTCGCTAATGGGGCGTTACAGCACGATTTCTGTTTTCAGAAAATGTTTTTTTGACGCTAAACGGCACATTAAAAAATAATGAAAATTTGACCAAAAATGGAACAAAAAATTAGCAATTCATAAAAAAAATCATGAAGTTTTAATTACGGGAAAGAGCAATAACGATAT
Organism: Hermatobates lingyangjiaoensis; assembly: GCA_026182355.1. Lineage (NCBI taxonomy): Eukaryota > Metazoa > Arthropoda > Insecta > Hemiptera > Hermatobatidae > Hermatobates > Hermatobates lingyangjiaoensis. The sequence continues at coordinate 89,741 of JAPFBL010000497.1, read as the reverse complement.
AAAAACTCTTTGTTTACCCTAGACTAAGAGATCACCTGCTATACTTGTCGAATTTTTTGTATTTTTTTACATTGTTTACATTGACTTAGAAATTTTTGAGCGAATCCCCTGAGATAAAATTGATTTTATAAAGGAACAGTTTAAATTGTTTATTGAATTATATGAGATGTAAGAGGAATAATATTGTGCAGGAAAATGATAACACTCACTCAGAAAAAATTCGTATATATGTTATTTGACAAAGGGGAAGGAAAATGATCTTATTAAATACTAAGAAGCTTATTATTATTATTATTTTAAAGATTAAAATTCCCAGTATGATAATTCTATAAAAGACCAAACATGTAAATGATAATTCATAATCTGAATCTTTCGTTTAGAGATTAATAAATGTAATTATCGTACATCTTTAATTAACAAATCACTTTAAAACAACATTTTCTTCCCTGTTTTAAGATGTTTTTCAGAGAAAAAAAGGGTATTTTCCTGTTTTAAATTTAAATATTTTACTTTAATATTCAATGTAGAAGGATGTCAAGTAAACGATGTAAGAAATCCACTGGCTGTTTGAACTAAAGCCTTTCTCTTGTAGGAGAATAAATCGTTTCAAGAAATGTTCATTTTGGTTTTTCAAAAATGTTATTACTGCTGTAGTTATACTAATGCAATTATTTGCAAATAATAAATTATTTGTGATGTACAAAAATAAGCTTATAAAATGATATGTCCTTCAATCACTATCTGTACTACCTCAGGAATGATAGGCTAATAATTATATCCCATTTAGATGTTTACGTTATGCTTAAATGAGACGTTATGTTTTATATACTCAAGAAATTTGACATTAAGTTACTTATAGTAAAGTAGAGTGTAGGCCACTCCAGATTTTTTAGTATTATAAGGATTTTCAGTTTCTCATGTCTGTCTTAGGTCATTGGTTGGTAGCAATGACCACTGCTACTGCATTCTACATGAAAACTATTCCTTTCGGATTCCAGAGGTGACAGTTTGTCTGGCCTTCTCTTTTAACTTACATACTATGCAGGCAGTTATCGTATTTACTCATGATAGTGAAGATTAGGGTTTATACAAAAACCGACATTTTAGAAAACCGTTTTTCGAATGGTAATTTTTCCAGAAAACCGGTTTAACCGGTTTCGTATTTTTTTTATAAAAAAATTTTTTGCTCGAATATTCTTTAATTCGAACAAAAAATTTTAACAGAAAATTTAGAGTGATTAAAAGCAGTTTTTGACTGAAATTATTTACTGTTCAATTTTTTGATACTAAAAATTTTTTAAGCAATTTAGTAGAACAAAGAAATAATAGTTGACCAGGATTAAATAACTTTAAAAACAATAATTCGTTTTTTATGCATAATTTTCACATATAAGCATGTAAATATTTTTATAATAGTGAAACGAGTTAGTCAGCAAAGAGTTCGAATAAATAAAAGCAATATATTTTGATATTTTTATGATAACCATATTATTTTATAACCATATTATTAAATCGGACCGATATGGTTCCAAGAACCAAATCGCTTGCGACAGTTTTCATCAGTCTGGTACGTTTGGCTACATTTGTCATTTTAAAATTTTTTTTAGGTGTTATTCATACATTGAAAACCGATATTTTCTACTAAAAAACCGGTTTTCGAATTTCATAATTTTCTCCAAAAAAAAAAAAAAAATGGTTTTTAAAAACCGACAAACTCTAGTGAGGATATATTACATCTTCACCACAGAAGGAATTTATTTTTCGACGCGTTTCGAACTCTTAGTGTTCATCATCAGGTACATCACCCTCAGAAGGGTGTGTTCAGTGAGTCTTCTGAGGCAGATGTACTGATGATAACACTAAGTGTTTGAAACGGGTAGTAAAATAAATTCCTTGTAGTGAAGACGTAATATATTTTCCTCACTATAATAACGGTTTGTTTTAATAGGTGACTCTTTGGAGTACTGTTCTTAGTTGTTAATATGTATACTCTACAGTTTTCACTTCAGACTGGATACTTCATTTCTTTGGAGGGTGAAGTTCTTGATTTGTTTGAAATAATTTTACATGAGTTGAATAAAAATTTTCTTTTTAGTAAATAGGATTCCAAGGAAGTGCAGTATATATGCAAAAATAAAAAGAACGCATGTATTCATTGCTTTTGATTAAATAAACTGATAAGCCTTTTAATAAAGTCAATTTATTGAAAAGGCAGCTCATTGAACCTAAATATATAAAAATTTAATGAAATTGAATTCATAACTATCAAAGAACAATTGATATTCAATCTGCCAATTTCTCGTTTAATTTATGCCAGTTCTTGTTATCTCGTGTATTTTCCGATGTGTGGTGGTTTATTTATTAAACTATTTCTTTATGATTTGAGATAAAGATGTTTTCAAAATCATATTTAAAGGTCACTAGTTGATAAGTTTTCAGTTTTCCTTTAGTTGTCCTCATCTCTTTAGTTGTCCTCAAAGGTTGGTGTTTGGTCTCCTATAATGTTTATACCTGCATGTACCCATTAGTAGAAGTGGCCAAAATTTTATTTATATTTAGGATGAACCACTAGTCAGTTTTTGGAACTATCTGATTCCCGAATTTCCCGCTATAGCAAAAGTAGCACTTCACACATTGCTGCCATTTACCACTACCTACTTATATGAAACTGAATTTTCCCTTTAAAACTGCCATAGAAACCAAATACCGAAGTAGACTTAATGCTGAGGCTAACTTGAGAATCAATCTCTCAACTATAAAGCCAGAACTGATTACAAAACAAACTCTCTGATCAAATTGCTAGTAACTCTGTTTTATGTGTTATGCACTTGTGGAAAATATGAAAATTATTATCTTTTATTTTTGAATTTTTATTCGAAAAATACACATTGCAGTAATATTACTTTTTTAATTGTTTTTAAACATACTATTTAAAAAGGCATATGAAAATATCTATATTATGATTGTATGCAATCATTAGAATCTGGGGTTCCCGGGAAAGTTACTGGAACCAAAAAGGGTTCCACGTTGGAAAAAGTTTGAAAATCTCTACTCTAAATAAACATAATCCATTTCAATTTGGTGGAACAACAATCTATAGTACATATTATTCTGAAAATTATTAGTATAATGTCAAAAGATATAGTTTCAGTAGTTTTTTTTTAAAAAGAACTACTAAAAGATTTAGGTTGGACAAAGTGAGTTCTTCAAAAGTTGTATCTGTTACATGTGATGTTTAATCATGTTTTGAAAAGTAACAAAAGTCCCCTCATAGAAATGTTTTTGTAAGAATGCGTGTAGGCTTTAAGTTCTCTTATGCCATAGAATTGATTTAAAGAATTACTTACCAACAGTAAGTTGTTTATGATGGATGAAAGAGGACGGAACAACTTTTTGTTTTTATCAAAAACTCACAAAAATCAACTTTGTGAATATTGAAAACATGTTCTGGTAAGACCACCCTGTCCGTACATTAAGAGTATTGTAGGCACTTCACCGTGTGTTGTACTATTGTGTGGTATTTACTTATAAACGGGGAGAAATTAAAGAAAATAATTGTCCTTGGAGGTCAACCTTGGAAACCAACCAGCTGTCCCTGTCTTACCTTCCCCATAAATAGATGGGACCTAAAGAACACCGATTGTTCAAAACGCATTTTAGTTTTTTTTTTTTTATAAAACTTATTTGCGTCAAGACTATTGTCTTTAATTTTCCGCATGATGACTTCACTATGGTTTCTTGTTGCAGTCCAGTACTAATTACTTTTTACATTCCGCAATCTGAAATACTAATGTCAGTTGTTTTGAACTTATATGCAGAAATGTATCTTTTTTTAGTTGCTTGATAGGTAACTTTATAATTTTTTATGGATGTATTTTGTTTCCTTTTTTTTTACAAGGAAATTACTTTAATTTGATATCAAATAAGGATTCTTCATTCCTAAGATTAGGTTAGGTTAGGTTGCAGTGGCAGTCCCACAAGGGAACATACTTAGACAGAGCTAAAATTTAGAATATTAACCTTTTGAATATTCTTTTATTTTAGACTGAAACCATACGTTCCAAAGATACATTTTAAAATGTTTATTTAATTTTTTTGAAATAAAAATTCGGTTATTGAGGTTTAGGTCCAAAATTAATAAATTCTGATTACAAGCCGATATAGTATTTATTTATACTTTGTTCGGCATCTCAAAACCTCTTGATGGAACTATTCATCCCTTCTTTTTGTAAGATATATTATCACAAATGGTTTGAATTGACAATGAATTTTGTTCTAACAACGATCAGTTGGGTTTTTGACTCTGACGAAGACTGCTTGTTACGGTTGAAAGATCTTAGTCTTGTTTTCCCATTTCATATTGTGGTTTGATCATTGATTGTTATTTCACATGTTCATGTGAAATCTTTTTAATGATACGTATGTATATTATCACGCATACATATCATGTGTGAAATGTTACAACAAATTTCCATGTCAATTAAATCCATTTTTGATTATATATATTACAAAATGAAGTGATATAAATAATGCATTGAATAGTTTCTTGAAGAAGCCTTGAGAATGTCGAACACATTTCGGCGAATCGTCGGCTTGTAATTAGAATTTATTTCGACCTAATCCTCAATAACAAAATTAGTATTTGAAATGGTCGAGAAGCTATATCAATAATTTCGTAAAAAATAATTTATGTTTATCGGTATTTCGATGGAGACTAACTGAATATATTCGTAAGGTTAGGTTAGGTTGCAGTGGCAGTCCCACAAGGGAACATACTTAGGCCGAGCAATTGGCCCTTTGTGATACCACACAATGAAGATTGATTCTACAGTGGCAGTCCTAAATTTTGCCTAACTCAAGTGTTTTTAGAGTAGGGATCTTTAACGAGTACCTGACAACGCACAGGCTCGGGACCGACAGTTTAATGTCCTTCTCCGAGGGACGACGTGCTCAGATTTATTCACCTCCCGCGTGAATAAATCGAAGGCCAGGTGGGGATCGAACCCCGGTCCTATCAGTTCAGAGTTGAGCACATAACCACTGAGCTAGCCTGACTCCTTTCCCTAAGACTATAAAGGCTTTTTCTTTGTTTCAGGATAAAGCTGAAGGATCAACACCTCATAAAGCAAGTGATTCATTGTGTTTATCGAACCATAACAGGAATGGTTCAGTCAGACCATCGCCGCGATACTCGCACGCTGCGTCCGAGTAGGTTCACTATGTATATCTATATTTTTAATAATAATTATTTATTTCACAAAAAACAATTACAACTTGATGGAGAGGTAAAATATATTACGTCTTCACCACAAGGAATTTATTTTACGACTCGTTTCGAACACTTATCATCAGGCCTATCTACAAAATAAAGTCAAAGTGTATAAACATTTTTTGAAGTTATCTAAAGGAGCCAAAAAAAAAAAAATTAAATCGTGAATTACAACTTTTTAATAAGAAGCATATTTTATTTGTAAACTGTAAATTTGTAAGCCCTGGGTTGCCGGGACGGTTTTCTGCCGTTGTGTTTCCAGCGTGCTTGGTCGCCCATTCTCTTTTCTTCTAAAGACGGATCATCCGAAAATTTGAGTTTGTAAGTGTGTCTCTTTCTCTGTGTGTTGCTTTTCTTCGTTTTTGAGCTGATTTGCGACCAGTTGGGTTCGTTTTTTTCGAATTTTGTGTGATATATATATATATATATATATATATATATATATATATATACAATAAGGTTTTTTTTTCAATTGAGAAACTAGCCTCTCCCAAACTCCATCCATTTTTTTCTTTCTTGAGAGACTCTGAACCACATTGGTTCCGCTGTTTCTTTGAATTCATCTTCCCATCTTCTTCTTTTGCTTCCCACTTTTCTTCTGGCTTCTCTAGGACACCACTCAGTCATTATTTTTGCTCATCTATCGTTCTTCATCCTCATGATATGTCCTTCCCACTTCTATTTTAGTGCATACACTGTAATCAAAATATTTTTTTTCCTGTCTTTCTATTTATTATTTCATTTCTTATTTTATCCTGTTTCTGATTCCCTGGTATACTTCACTCCATTCCATCCATATTTGCATCCACAATCAAATAAAACTCTATTTTAACTGTATGTTCTCTATAGAAATCATCGTGAAATTCTTTCACGAATTGTTTCGTGAAATTGTTTCACGAATTGTTTCGTGAAACTGTCTTATCATATTTCTTTTTATTCGAAATAGTTAAAAGAGAAGTTTCATTTGATTTAAACACCGTTTGTCTTATTGTTTACTATCCTATATACAAAAACAACATACTAAATAATCCCTTCCATGCCAACAATACCTACCGGTGAATATTTTTTTTTAAAAAAATACTTAAACAAATGTCTATTCGATCATTATCATTACTGTAGATAAGAGAAATAAACGAATTATTGTTTGAGCAGCGAAAGTAGAATAAATTGGCTGATAACACGATAGGAGGATAAGTATGCTTATAAGCTGATGGGTACAATGGTGGACCCATCATACCATATTTTAATCATTATGATAAAACATAAGAGTGTTTTCTGAAGATGCTAGTTGAAACGAAATGTATTTAATGAAATGACCCATCATACCATATTTTAATCATTATGATAAAACATAAGAGTGTTTTCTGATGATGTTAGTTGAAACGAAATGTATTTAATGAAATGACCCATCATACCATATTTTAATCATTATGATAAAACATAAGAGTGTTTTCTGATGATGTTAGTTGAAATGAAATGTATTTAATGAAATGACTCATCATACCATATTTTAATCATTATGATAAAACATAAGTGTGTTTTCTGATGATGTTAGTTGAAACGAAATGTATTTAATGAAATGACCCATCATACCATATTTTAATCATTATGATAAAACATAAGAGTGTTTTCTGATGATGCTAGTTGAAATGAAATGTATTTAATGAAATGACCCATCATACCATATTTTAATCATTATGATAAAACATAAGAGTGTTTTCTGATGCTGCTAGTTGAAATGAAATGTATTTAATGAAATGACCCATCATACCATATTTTAATCATTATGGTAAAACATAAGAGTGTTTTCTGATGATGCTAGTTGAAATGAAATGTATTTAATGAAATGACCCATCATACCATATTTTAATCATTATGGTAAAACATAAGCGTGTTTTCTGATGATGCTAGTTGAAATGAAATGTATTTAATGAAATGACCCATCATACCATATTTTAATCATTATGATAAAACATAAGAGTATTTTCTGATGATGCTAGTTGAAATTAAATGTATTTAATGGATAAAAATTACAATAACTACAGAAGAAAACAAACAAAAAGAGAGTAAAAGTTAGGAACCTTTCAGACATCAGTTTATATAAAAGCAATTGATAGTCTATAGTATAATATAATAGAAAATGATGCGAAAACCGCATATGAGTAGAAAAGTCTAATTTCATTACTTGTGCAATTTGTTATACTGTGGTATTTACTCATATTGGTGGATTTAAAGAATTACGTCTCCACAAAAAAAAAAAAGTTCAATATGAAACTAACAACACGTTTCGAACACTCAGAGTTCATCTTCATTGAGATCTAAAAAAATATACATATCTGTGAGCTTTAAGAACATGAGAGTGAAATAATTCACTCTGATGTTATTAAAGCTCTACAGATATGTATATTTTTTAGATGTTAACCTAAAGAAGAACACTAAGTGTTCGAAACGCGTTGTTAGTTTCATATTAAACTTTTTATTTTTTTTGTGTGGAGACGTAATTCTTGAAACCTCCCAATCTCATATGTCTACTAACTTTTGTTGTAGAAACAAAAAATATATTTTACAAAAGTATGTCTATCAAATTACTTTAAATAAAAATATGTTTAAATATTTTCGAAGTTTTATTCTTGTGGTTACTGTGTTTTTTCTTAATTTGGACAACACAAAACAAGTGTTCAACAGCCTTGTTCAATTATAGTTCCTGGTTTGAAATAAATTGTTCACAAAAAAACAGTTAAAACTTGTTAATAAAAAAAAAATATTTCTTTTGTAAACTTGTTAGATGTTAACCTAAAGAAGAACACTAAGTGTTCAAAACGCGTTGTTAGTTTCATATTAAACTTTTTATTTTTTGTGTGGAGACGTAATTCTTGAAACCTCCCAATCAATATAAGTCTAATTTCATTTCTGATATGTCTGTAATAATATGTCTAGAATAACATATAATTTATAGAATTATATGTGTTACAATAAAGTTTTTTTATGGGCCTCTCCCAACTCCATCCATTTTTTTCTTTTTCGAGATACTCTGAACTATATTGGTCCCGCTATTCCTTTCAATTCATCTTCCCATCTTCTTTCTTCCCACTCTTAAGAGTACACCATAACAAGTGCACCACCAAACAAGCCCTCTGAATGATATACAAACTATTTTATTCTTTGGTCTTATCACGAGTTTTTATTTCTGTTTAAATAAGTATTAATTTGTATAAGTTTTATTTCTCTATGAATTCGGTTTTTGCTTTTTTCTTCGATCCAAACTTATACTCAATAAACCTAAGGATTTTCCTTCAATTACTCTCTTCCAGATTTTTAACGTACCAACAATCAGCTCCCTTTTCAATAAAGCAGTTTTATTGAACACATTCACCAGGGGGAGACAGGTCATTTGCCACAGCCATAATACCAGAAATAAAATAGATGAAAAAATTACTCTACCTAAATACAATTCAAATTTGTTAAAGCATCAAGCCTTTGTGGTCGGTCCAAAACTTTTTAACAATCTACCCCTCAATATAAGGCGTATAAGAAACTATAAACATTTTAAAAAAAAACTTTATTCTTTGTACATAGCAATTATTATAATTATTATAAACTTCACGGGATTACCTTGGCCTTAACCCCCCATAGCTAACCCTCAATGGATCAAAACTATTTGTCATCAGTTTTAATTATTTTTATAATCTTCATTATTATCCTATTCTTATTTATTAGTAATTTAACAATGTTAAGTAATTTAACAAATTACTTAACAACTGTACTATTATTAACATTATTATTTTATCTACAGCATTGTATTTTAGAAAAAAAAAGTAAATAAGTAAAAATATAAAGAAAAGATACCGCACTGTTTTTGAAATAGTAAAAATAATTTTTTTTTTTTTATTTTTTGGTTTATGTTGATGAAGTAGCCAGGCACCTCCGCTCAAGGCTTTGCCTTCTAGGAAATCCTCCACAATAAGTATAAAACAAGAAAAAAAAAGAAGAAAAATCATGTTATGTAAACTAAATTATACTAATAATTCATGTATATCCATTTATTTATATTATCACTATATGTTTGTGGAGAGTCAAATAAATTTATTATTATTATTATTATTATCTAAAAGAGATGTTATTTTAATTGCTGCTTGTACTGGTGATATTTTGCGTTTTTGCAGATACCCTGGCGGGTTTGTGATATTTGGAGGTCGCCTTCCTTTGGGCAGTGTTTCGAATGAACTGTGGCTGTATGACGTGGCTGGAGGGGAGTGGACTCGACGTGCTCTTCCCTCACCTTTACAGCCTCCCCCTCTGGCCGGCCACACACTGACCCTTACCACAAACGGCTGGCTCTACCTCGTCGGCGGTGTCATGCCCAATCAAAGATTTTCTTCTTCTATATATAGGATTAAACTATCCATAGGTGAACCAATTAACTTTAATTAATTAATTAATTAATTAATTTTGTAAATAGTTTGAACATAAATAAATTATATTTTATTATATTCTTCATCCTCCATTTGAAACAGGATGACTTTGAAGATGAGTTATGTATCATAGGTAACCTGATGATGTCCTATGAAGGCCGAAAGCTTGTATATGAGGATAAACACTATTGTTGTTATGTTTATTTAGTTGTTCAGTAGTTGAATTGTTCGGTAACTAAATCCAAACATACGACCTTTCCCAATCCCACGAGTCCTCGATAGCTTTCTGCTTGAGCTATATATGAGCCGTTTATTTTGAAAGTGGCCTAATTCCGTTTTCCAAAAAAATTTAGCTAGCTATTTAAATAATTACATTTTTACGTTATCTTTACCTTTTGCAGCAAATTGTACAAAATTTATTTAAAATTACTAAGTTTTGTTATAACAAAAATTAGTTGATAAATAAAATGACAATATTTTTAAATTTTGTAAAACGCAAACCCTTAAATATCTCGATTTTAACATAAATGGAATTAGGCCACTTTCAAAATAAGCGGCTCATATGACGACCTGATGGATGGCCTCTAAGTTGTGCATTACCTCAGACAATGCAAAACCGCAAGACTATACGGCCATGAATACGACTCAGACTCTGCAAAACCGTAAGACTATACGGCCATGAATACGACTCAGACTATGCAAAACCGCAAGACTATACGGCCATGAATACGACTCAGACTATGCAAAACCGTAAGACTATACGACCATGATATGACTCAGACAATGAATACCTCAGACAATGCAAAACTGCTAGACTATACGGCCATGAATACGACCAGACAGTGAATACCTCAGACAATGCAAAACCGCAAGACTATACGACCATGAATGCGACTCAGAAAATGCAAAACCGCAACACTATACGGCCATGAATACGACTCACAATGCAAAACTGTAAGACTATATGACCATGAATACGACTCAGACAATGAATACCTTAGACAATTCAAAACTGCTAGACTATACGGCCATGAATACGACCAGACAGTGAATACCTCAGACTATGCAAAACCGTAAGACTATATACGACCATGAATACGACTCAGACAATGCAAAACCGCAACACTATACGGCCATGAATACGACTCAATGCAAAACTGTAAGACTATATGACCATGAATACGACTCAGACAATGAATACCTTAGACAATTCAAAACTGCTAGACTATACGGCCATGAATACGACCAGACAGTGAATACCTCAGACAATGCAAAACCGCAAAACTATACGACCATGAATACGACTCCTTTCCTTGACAGACTGTCGTCCCCATTATTGACGGTGTTTACTGACCTAAACAAAAACTAAAGGATTAGAATTCAGCAGTATTGGGCCTCTGCTAATTACGACGAGCACTTATATTCGTTGGTCGTTGATACTTTCACTACTGTTTTAAATTATATTACTTTTCTAGTTTTACATTTTAGGCAAATCAACTAGTGTTGATCTGAAAACTGATTTCAATGTGTATTGATGGTGATTGCCTTTGGACAATTTCCTTGGGAAAAACTGCCAACAGTGAAAATTAGTATGAAATTTGGAGATAATCGGCAAGAAGAGCAGTATTGTTTATCAATATTGATAAACAAATAATAGAGTTCTATGACCTTTTGATTATTCATTGTTAAAGAAACAGTTCTTTGATGGCATTCAGTTAAAAGATTTTAGAACTTCTCATTTTGTTTAACTTTGCGTTAATTTCTTTTGTTATAAGATTGATTTATTTGATACAATCACTGGAATCACGAAAATAAATATGTATGTAATGGAATCCTTTATATGATTTACCATACAGTTGATTTATTGGGAGGTTTTCAGGAATTATGTCTCAACAACAAAAAAAAAAAAAAGTTTAATATGAACCTAACAACGCGTTGTTAGGAAGGACTCCTAAGTCTTCTTCACGTAGATCGACTCTCAACAGTGCAGATGTTAACCTGAAGAAAAACACAAAATGTTCAAAACGCGTTGTTAGTTTCATATGAAACTTTTTTTGTGTGGAGCGTAATTCTTAAAATCCCCAAAATGAGTTAATACTCATTACTGTAACAGATTGCACAAGTAATGAAAGAATTGATTTATTCTACTTTTTCCAATTTGGGAAATATTCCAAATTTACGAACTAGTTCAAGGTTTACAGACACTCATTCCACTTCTCGTCAAAGGTTGGCTCTTTATAAATTGTGTACATTTGGGTACATTGGGGACCAGAGGCCGCATATGGTCTTTTGAAACAAGAAATGTGGCCTTCTGCGGTTTGTTGAGAAAAATGTTTCAAAATATAAAAAATTACAAATATGGTAATAAAGACATAAAATTCTGGCATTTCGCAAGAAGACTATTTATCAATCATTACTTGAAAAGTCTAAGCTTTTAGAAAGTCATTGTCCTGAGTTAACAAAGGTGATAAACGAAGGCAGTGAGAACAGTGCTGAATCTTTTCAAAGATGCGAGTCAGTTCGAGTAATATAATGATAGATTCAAGGATATTACAATATAACTATTATATAAAATTTGCTTATCCATTCATGGTGGTCTTTCGGGGCAAGTGGATGGTCCTAAAAGTTCTCCACCCTCTGTGCTATAGTGATAAGACTTGTGAATGAATCGTTGACCACTAATATTGTTGTTCTGGCTTGTTTTTAGTTGGTGGAAACGAGAGATGGGAAAAAGTGCAAGCTAGAGGAGGCAAGGAGTCAGACGTGCGACTGGTTGGCCATTCTACTGTCTACATACCTCAAAGTGGTTCTCTTTTTGTTTATGGTGGAATAGCTGCCTCGGTGGCAAGGTTTTCTAAACTGTCAAACAGGATCTTCTCTTTCACGATTAATTCTAAACACTGGGCTGAAATACATTACCCTCGATCTCAACATAGACACGTCCCATCACACAGAGCTTTTCATACTGCATCACTTATCGGTAATATATTTGTGTTATTAGTAAAATTTAATATTTTTTTATTTTATAAATTTAGCAGGACTACTTGTATATGTTTTTTTTCTGTATACTTCATTTCACGACCAGCAGAGTACATAATCAGATTTATTCACTTCTCGCGTAAATAAATTGAGGGCCAGGTGCGGATCGAACCCCGGACTACCAGCCTGGAAACGAGTACGATAACCATTGAGCTAACCTCACTCCTTTTATTTTGTAATTAATAAGGAATACTTAACAGGCCACTCGTATCCAGATCTCCCATTCACCTAACGCGTGAATAAATTGAGGGCCAGGTGGGGATCGAACACCTGACTACCAGCCCGGAGACGAGTACATTGACCACTTAGCTAACCTGGCCCTCTAAATATAGTTCAGTAAACCCTCACTTTTCGCGGATAATGGGGACCGAAGACACTCGCGAAAAGCGAAAATCCGCGAATAATAAGCCTTTATAAAAGCCTCTAAAGCTCAAACAAAGACCTTTCCAACAGAGAGAGAATCCTGACCTTAATGAATACTGTAATGTGTTGTAAATAAAAATGAAAAACAAAAAGAAAAAATTAAGAAATAATTAATAAAAAAAATCACGTCTTTACTGGCTATAAGAGAGAAAGAGAGAGAGAATTATACTCATAATGTATTGTACAGTAAATAAAATGTATTGTGTTGTAAATAAAAATGAAAAACAAAAAGAAAAAATTAAGAAATAATTAATAACAAAAAAATCACGTCTTTACTGGCTATAAGAGAGAAAGAGAGAGAGAATTATACTCATAATGTATTGTACAGTAAATAATAATACAAGTAAATAAAATAAAAAAATTCGTAACTATCCTTTATTTTAATTTATAGATGAAAAGGCCTATTTTTTTACTTCTATTATTTGATATTTTTATTATTCTCTTGTTACAAGTGATTATATTTTAATATTTTCAATTAATTTTTAGTCTTTATTGAATATTTTATAATAGGTTTATTAACCTTTAATTTAATGCTGTAGAATATATTTTGACCCAGCAAGTCACTGGTTGTTTGATATCTTTCTCGATCGTACAAGAAGAATCCTGTATAATTTCTTCTCTAATACTAACTACTGTACTTTTTCATTACGAGTTTTTTTTTAATTTTTTACTGCAATTACAGTTGAATATTTTTTTATATTTTTTAATTTTTAATTGATCATTTCAGGACTCCGCGAAAACTGAACCGCGATCTATCGAGGGTTTACTGTATACCAATACATAAGAGAGACGTACATGAACACTTGTCTATATTCTCCGTAATGTTTTTTCACGATAATCTGTCTTAACAACTCACAGTGATCAAGGTTTGCTGTAACTTTTTACCAGCAAACCCATCTAGCCTTCTTCTGCAACTATTTTATTCATTTATTCAAAATAAACACCTCACTAACTTGGAGGTGTTTTTTAATCGAAGTCTTGATTTATAGGACAAAATATCTTGATTTTTTTGTTTTTATAATACAGTTGTTTATAGTAATATTATTTTTAGGAAATTACATGGTTGTGTTCGGAGGGTACACTCACAAGCACAACAAGGAAGAAATATGCTACGACAACCAAATGTATTTATATCATCTTGGATGTCACACGTGGGTTAACCATGATATCCTGGGTACTTTGGGACCTGGTAAGCCATTTCTACTGTTTTCCATAGTTACAGGTTTTCATAGAACGTAGTTTATTGTGGTTGTCATCCATTTTATTTTAAAACCCTCAAGATTTCATATACAGAACAACATCGAATTTTAATTCGTTCCCAGACAGGGCTCGTATTGCGATTTACTCGTATTACGAAGCAATATTTTACATTGAAATTAATATGAAATAAGTAATCATTCTAAACCCAAAATGCCTTTTTTATGTTTAAACAGAAAATGTGCCATTAGAAAAAAATAAAAATACTATACATGTAATCTAAATAATAGAAATGCATGCAAGAAATGGTCATATTTTATTGATCTACTAAACTTAAAGCCTTGAGAATCTAGCCCTCCGTGAGGAAGACTCATACGAGACAAAAATTTTTACGAATGGCTGCTCGTAAAGCTGATTGCTCATACAATGAGACACTCATACTACGAGGTTCTACTGTACCTTGTTTAACAGAAAAATCCCAAGATGCACTACAATACATAAATGAATAATAAATCATTTCACTTAACTTATTAAAGTATTATTTCATTATCTCCAAATTCAAAAGTCCCAGACAAATGCTTTTGATTTTTCATTTTTTTTTATTAGTTTTTTATTTTGAAGAAGAGACCTTCTCTTTAGGCCCTTGAATTGATTATTTAATGGTTTTGCTTGCTTGTTAGAAGGAGTTTATTACATCACTCGACTTACGTACTAATGAAAAAACAAAAACAAAAACCAACCATCATAAAGAAACCTAGCGTACAAATCTCCTTCTTTGATCTTTTAATTTAAGCATCTACCTTCCACAACTCTCTTAAACCAGCACAGAACCTTACCTGTCCTCTTAATCCTTTCTATAGCATCTGGCTAGAAATAGCACGGACTATTTTATAACTGTTGATCAATAATGCCATATCACAACGGAAACGAATTTCACATGGCTAGCTGGTTTTGTGACATCTCAAAGTATCTGTTGCTGCCTGTATGCCCCTCTATGTGAATCTGACTATTCTAAATGTATTTACTTGTTTAAAGGTTCAAGATATCCAAAGAGACAGGGTGTGTTTAGTCACGCTGCAGCTGTCATCAACGGAAACACGCTTTTGCTGGTTGGCGGTTATCACGGAAATGTTAATTCAGACTTTTTGGCATATATGTTACCCCCTACTCTGGCCAGTCGGGAAGGAGAACGTTATGAACCTGAACAACTCTGCAACAGGTAACACTGCTGTGGTAGTATGTTTGATTAACAAATATATTAATCATTATGCTTATAATTATACTATAATTATTATATATAGTTATTGGGTTAGTTCCACTGAGGTTAGTAATATTAGAATTATTAGTAATAATGACCGTCATACCTCGTAAAGTTTCTGTAGAGCTCGACCGGTTTCGGGTCCGTCTAGTTCCCATCTTCAAGAGCAACTGACTGTATTTTATGTTTTCTTCCAACCTACCTAAACTTGTTATCTACATTGTGGAATCAGTGTTATCTGTATGGTTAAATTTTGGTTTGCATGTTTGTTTAATTGTTACATTTTTTTCTTTTATTTCTTATTTCATTATAATTTCCAGTTCTTTGTGTCTTCGTTTGAATGTTAGTAGAGGTTTTGTTAAAATGTCTGTTTGATAGTTTGTCTGTTCATTTATTATGTTGTCGATCATTTTATATTTCTATTTCTTCTTTTATGTTCATTCGTAGTCATGACAGCATGGAAAACACAATGGACCTACTACGGACAGGACAAAAAGGACAATTTGCGCATTTTTTTGTAACTAAAATAACATACCTCTTGTAGGTTGTTTACATTAATATCAATGATGATTCTAACAAACTAGAATGTCAGTAAATGATGCAGATCTGTTAAAAGGCATTTAAAAAGTATTTGTCTTTTTATAGACTATCCTCAAATGAGGACAATGTAATATAATGGGTTAACAATTTCCGGAATTTTTAGTTACGATCGTGAAAATCTATTTCATGTACTTTTGCATAATTCCTGTTGTGATGACAATCTGATGAATAAATTTCTTGAACAAATTTGTACAGTTTAACATAAAGGAGCAGAGTCCCCTCTTTACTCTGAAAGATGCTTATAAAATTCTTTTGCTCAGAATTTTTCTAAATTTGTGTATATGCTCCAGTGGTAACTTTCTTTTTGAAATGTTAATCTACTTGGAGTAGTATAGCAGTTGTTTGTACTTATGTAAGACATGCTGGGGATGTGATGTATATTATTATTAAAACATACTGATGTTTTCTGAACTATGTTGATATATAGTGCTGAGATAATATAGTATTGTAAAGGAATTTGTTTTGTTCGCTTGTAGGCATGGCAGTTTATCGGAGTGCACAAGCGACCCAGAGTGTGGCTGGTGTTCAGCCGATGACAGCTGTTATGGTAGAACAGTGGGAGTCAATTGCACCACAAATCTACAGACAACGCGCTGTCCTGGAGTCTGTCCTGCGTTGAGTTCCTGTCATGCCTGTTTAGCTCATCATGGTGCTCACCCGACGGCCTCTGTGGCTGCCAAGCTGAGACTCTCGCAGTGTACATGGTGTGTCCAGAACGCCAAGTGCCACCACAAACATGGTCATTTCAACTATTATTATTATTATGAACTTTTAATAATAATCTGCCAGATTTATTTTAAAGTAAACATGTTTAAAGTTTGTACAGGGTTCTTTGTTGTTTCATTTATCCGCAGTCAAGTAGTTGTCGTTTATCGAATAAAGTGGAACCTCTCTTTTCGTGAGTAGTCATTTGAAAAAAGTCTGGTAAAAACCTATTGTACTTAGATGAATCGATATTTACCTTAACAAGTAAATCTAAGGTCATTGGCTTTTACATTATTTGATAGGAAGATTATGGGTACACTGAACACCTATCTTCACAGATTGATCGAGGAGGAAAAATACAACCCTGGGTATCAAATACCCATGAAAAATTGTCGTTACCTCGGGGATAAAAGTCCCCTGCACATATTGTGGGAGTGTATCTAATAAACTGGTATTTATAATGTTTAAGCCAAATTTTATGTTTTGGGTTGTAAACATAAAACAGACGACCAAGAACTTTATTCATTGCAAAGTTTTGACCTAATGACTAGTGTGATCCAGTTGAATATAAACTGGATATTCATGATATGAATTCATCTCAGCAGAAAAATAGTGTCATTCAAGGTATGATTTGAATACCTACATGCACTTTGGAGTACCAAAAGTGTTCCAAAACTCTTGGGGTTAATATCATCGTTATTGATCGTGCTCTTGTGATACTTGTCGTTCCTGACCCGAGAATGTGTCATTTGTTCTTTTGTATCCTGGAATCACTTTGTGGAGAGTAGTTTCTTCTTAGATGATTGTTTTAATATCAACCAAGCCTGGTTGTGGATAACGATATAGTTGTGCGGGATGTAAAACTGTAAATGTAAATGTAAAACTGGTGATCTTTGAGCTCGGTTATCACGGAAGCAGTTTCTTCTTAGATGATTGTTTTAATATCAACCAAGCCTGGTTGTGGATAACGATATAGTTGTGCGGGATGTAAAACTGTAAATGTAAATGTAAAACTGATGATCTTTGAGCTCGGTTATCACGAAATCAGTTTCTTCTTAGATGATTGTTTTAATATCAACCAAGCCTGGTTGTGGATAACGATATAGTTGTGCGGGATGTAAAACTGTAAATGTAAATGTAAAACTGGTGATCTTTGAGCTCGGTTATCACGAAAGCAGTTTCTTCTTAGATGATTGTTTTAATATCAACCAAGCCTGGTTGTGGATAACGATATAGTTGTGCGGGATGTAAAACTGTAAATGTAAATGTAAAACTGGTGATCTTTGAGCTCGGTTATCACGAAATCAGTTTCTTCTTAGATGATTGTTTTAATATCAACCAAGCCTGTTTGTGGATAACGATATAGTTGTGCGGGATGTAAAACTGTAAATGTAAATGTAAAACTGGTGATCTTTGAGCTCGGTTATCACGAAATCAGTTTCTTCTTAGATGATTGTTTTAATATCAACCAAGCCTGTTTGTGGATAACGATATAGTTGTGTGGGATGGAAAACTGTAAATGTAAATGTAAAACTGGTGATCTTTGGGCTCGGTTATCACGAAATCAGTTTCTTCTTAGATGATTGTTTTAATATCAACCAAGCCTGGTTGTGGATAACGATATAGTTGTGCGGGATGTAAAACTGGTGCTGGTCTTACTTAAGCTCAGTTATCACGAAAGTATTTTTTTTTTTTTTTTTTTTTGAGAGGGACTGACAAAGTTTACCCCCTCCGATGCTGATTTCTCAAGGGAATATTGCAACACTCATTTTTCGACTAATCCCTGTCAAATGAATCCCGAGTCTTTCAAGAAACTCAGAAATAGCTCCTCGACAGGGTCTTTGATTTTTTTGTCAATTTCAAGTCGTCATCCTACATTTGAGATCCTGTTGTGAGCCAAGACTTCACATTCAAATAAATCATGTGATATTCTTTCATCATGTTGCACATTTTACATAGAAGTTCCTCAGTAATAATTGAGCCGCTTATTTTGAAAGTGGCCTAATTCCATTTATGTTAAATTTGAGATATTTAAGGGTTTGCGTTTTACAAAATTTAAAAATATTGTCATTTTATTTATCAACTAATTTTTGTTATAAAAATTCTTAGTAATTTTAAATAAATTTTGTACAATTTGCTGCAAAAGGTAAAGATAACGTAAAAATGTAATTATTTAAATAGCTAGCTAAATTTTTTTGGAAAATGGAATTAGGCCACTTTCAAAATAAACGGCTCTATTCCCAATCTATGTAGTTGTTTTTTAAAGTAATGGTGTCCTATTAGAAAACCTATGATTACTTTGACGAATGTAGTATACACAGACAGTTAAAAGCATATAATCTATGTAGATAATTAAACTCACAGATTGAAATAGCTTGCCTCTGTTACGGGAAGGTAATATTTATGATTTACTTATTAGAAAACACTAATAAAGTTTATGGTTATTGTGAGCCAAGGCTTCACATTCAAATAAATCATGTGATATTCTTTCATCATGTTGCACATTTTACAGAGAAGTTCCTCAGTAATGATTCCCAATGTATGTAGTTGTTTTTTTTAAAGTAATGGTGTCCTATTAGAAAACCTATGATTACTTTGACGAATGTAGTATACACAGACAGTTAAAAGCATATAATCTATGTAGATTATTAAACTCACAGATTGAGATAGCTTGCCTCTGTTACGGGAAGGTAATATTTATGATTTATGTATTAGGAAACACTTACAAAGTTTATGGTTATTGAGAAAAAAAAATAACCAGGGTTCAACGATGTTGTTGAAAGAAGTCAATCGTGAAATTTTCAAATATAATACAGTACTCATAATGTATTTTTTTTTTTTTTTAGATAATTATGGAGTGTGTGGATTGAAGGAAGACACCCCAAGCCAGTCGGTGGGCTGGTGGGGAGACAAGGGAAGGGAGGTGTCAGATCCAGAGTTCTGTACTTCACTCGACAGGAGGCCCGGTCTAACCTTCATCAAGTACAATCACCCCATCGACTATTCACAGCCTGATTACGTTAGTAACATTGATTTTGCTTATAAACACAAAGACTATAATGTTTACGACTATTCACAACCTGATTACGTTAGTAACATTGATTTTGCTTATAAACACAAAGACTATAATGTTTACGACTATTCACAACCTGATTACGTTAGTAACATTGATTTTGCTTATAAACACAAAGACTATAGTGTTTACGACTATTCACAACCTGATTACGTTAGTAACATTGATTTTGCTTATAAACACAAAGGCTATAATGTTTACGACTATTCACAGCCTGATTACGTTAGTAACATTGATTTTGCTTATAAACACAAAGACTATAATGTTTACGACTATTCACAACCTGATTACGTTAGTAACATTGATTTTGCTTATAAACACAAAGACTATAGTGTTTACGACTATTCACAACCTGATTACGTTAGTAACATTGATTTTGCTTATAAACACAAAGGCTATAATGTTTACGACTATTCACAGCCTGATTACGTTAGTAACATTGATTTTGCTTATAAACACAAAGGCTATAATGTTTACGACTATTCACAACCTGATTACGTTAGTAACATTGATTTTGCTTATAAACACAAAGACTATAGTGTTTACGACTATTCACAACCTGATTACGTTAGTAACATTGATTTTGCTTATAAACACAAAGACTATAGTGTTTACGACTATTCACAACCTGATTACGTTAGTAACATTGATTTTGCTTATAAACACAAAGGCTATAGTGTTTACGACTATTCACAGCCTGATTACGTTAGTAACATTGATTTTGCTTATAAACACAAAGACTATAGTGTTTACGACTATTCACAACCTGATTATGTTAGTAACATTGATTTTGCTTATAAACACAAAGACTATAATGTTTACGACTATTTACAACCTGATTATGTTAGTAACATTGATTATGCTTTAAAACAAAGACTATAATGTTTACGACTATTCACAACCTGATTACGTTAGTAACATTGATTTTGCTTATAAACACAAAGACTATAGTGTTTACGACTATTCACAGCCTGATTACGTTAGTAACATTGATTTTGCTTATAAACACAAAGACTATAGTGTTTACGACTATTCACAACCTGATTATGTTAGTAACATTGATTTTGCTTATAAACACAAAGACTATAGTGTTTACGACTATTCACAACGTGATTACGTTAGTAACATTGATTTTGCTTATAAACACAAAGACTATAATGTTTACGACTATTCACAACCTGATTACGTTAGTAACATTGATTTTGCTTATAAACACAAAGACTATAGTGTTTACGACTATTCACAACCTGATTACGTTAGTAACATTGATTTTGCTTTAAGTTTACGACTATTCATAACCTGATTACGTTAGTAACATTGATTTTGCTTATAAACACAAAGACTATAGTGTTTACGACTATTCACAACCTGATTACGTTAGTAACATTGATTTTGCTTATAAACACAAAGACTATAGTGTTTACGACTATTCACAGCTTGATTACGTTAGTAACGTTGATTTTGTTTATAAACACAAAGACTATAATGTTTAGGACTATTCACAGCCTGATTATGTTAGTAACATTGATTTTGCTTTAAAACAAAGACTATAGTGTTTACGACTATTCACAACCTGATTATGTTAGTAACATTGATTTTGCTTATAAACACAAAGACTATAATGTTTACGACTATTTACAACCTGATTATGTTAGTAACATTGATTATGCTTTAAAACAAAGACTATAATGTTTACGACTATTCACAACCTGATTACGTTAGTAACATTGATTTTGCTTATAAACACAAAGACTATAGTGTTTACGACTATTCACAGCCTGATTACGTTAGTAACATTGATTTTGCTTATAAACACAAAGACTATAGTGTTTACGACTATTCACAACCTGATTATGTTAGTAACATTGATTTTGCTTATAAACACAAAGACTATAGTGTTTACGACTATTCACAACCTGATTAAGTTAGTAACATTAATTTTGCTTTGAAATAAAAACTATATTGTTTATGGCTAATATGTAAAATTTTTGGTTCTACAGAAGTTAATAATATAAATAACTTGTATACTAGTAGTAATCATAATAATGCACTTCTTGTACATAAAAAGAAGTATATTATGTAATCGAGTTCGGTCAATTTTCCAAGGTCAAAATCAAACTCTCGTTGCCGACGTTTCGCTTTTATTTTAAAATCTTTTTCACAGCCAGAAGTAAGAATTTTTTGAATAAATATAATAATTCTTCGTCAAACAATTCCTACTTCTGTCTGTGAAAAAATTTTAAAATAAAAGTGAAAATCGGCAACTTTTTAATTATTTCTTATTCAACAAAATTTTTTGAGTAAGAAAAATAATATTTCTTGTACAGAAAATTCTTACTTCTGCTTGAGAAAAAGGTTTTAAAATAAAAATGAAACATTAGGAACGTTTTAATTATTTCTTATTTAAAAAAAAAATATTAGTTAGAAATAATAATTCTTACTTCTGCGTGTGAAAAAGGTTTGAAAATAAAAGTGAAACGTCGGCAACGTTTGAATTATTATTTCTTATTCAAAAAAATGCTTACTTCTGCCTATAAAAGTGGTTTTAAAATAAAACCGAAACATCGGCAACGAGAGTTTGATTTTGAACCTAGAGAATTGAGCTAATCCCGATTACATAACATCACACCTTTTCTATCAAACAGCGGATATATTATTGAATTTGTTATAACTAAGAAGGATATAATAATTATTATATAATATTCTAAATAATAATACAATACATTATTTTAAATACAGAGAAATAATATTAGATATATTATTACAATAATTAAACATTAAACCGTCGTATATCTCCCTGCTTGCTCAGATGGTTTCGGAAAACGGCCAACTTTAAGATTGTTGATATGTCCATTAAGAGGGGTTTGAATGCAGGATGTCTTTAGATATATGAAGAATAGTTGATATTTATTCTACATATAGTATAAAGTACTATAGTATAGTACAGGGTGTCCCAAAAGTAGTAGTCCCAAAGTTGAGCACCATGTAGATTTTTATAAAAACACATACGAATATTAATTTTATTGTTAGAATAACATGATTTAAAATGTTAATAATAATTTGAACCTCTGTATTTTAATTATAAAATACAGATGCTTAAATTGTTCTCGTTCTGTCTTAACACAATGCCTCAATCAATGTACTTCTAGAGGCGTTAGAGATGGTTTATTCTTTGCATCTAATTCAAGGGTCTTTAACCGGTGGGTCGCGACCCTCAAGGGGGTCGCGAAATGTTTGAAATTGTTTATTTTTAATTAGAAAATAAAGGACTAAATTAAATAAATAATTTATTTATTATTAAAGCGGTACAGCAACCTCATTAAAGTTACTATTGATCAAATTTACTTTAATTTCCCCCCTTTGTTTTTTGTTGTTAATTTTATTTTTGTTCTCACTAAAGGGTTGCGCATAAATTTTGGCGTCAAAAATGGGTTGCTATGTAAAAAAGGTTGAAGATCCCTGATCTAATTGATGCATATCATAACAGTTTGAGTATCTGTTATGTTTATAATCAATAAAATTAATATTCTTACGTATTTTTATAAAAATCTGCCTGATGCGAGACTTCTGAGACACATTGTATATTCCAAATGTCACTTGTTTGATGCTTCTATGATCCATCATGGAGTCATTTGAAAATCTTTAACTTAAGGAGTATATTTTAACTGAGGTTTGCATTTTAGATAATTATCTGTAGCTAATATAAAAGAGAATAATTTTTAATGGAAAACTCCTACCTGGTAGATTAGAATTGTCCGAGAAGAAATATTTTATTTATGCTGGAGTTTAAAAAAAAAAAATTGACTTTCCCGTCATGCATAATTCTTCCCAAACAATAGGGATCGTCTACACTATAGGGCCCATTTTTGTATAAAATATCAACTTGATCCATCAAAGCTTCTGGAACTTAGCGTGGTAACAAGCAATGCTAACACACTCACCCACCCACCCATAGGCAGACATCATCGAAAAAACTTCATAAAACGACTTTTGTGACCTCAAAACATATAATTCCGTCAAAATTTCGAGATCGGATTTGTTCAAGATCACTATACTGTACTTATAGTAAAGCAGAAATAAGTTTTTATGGATTTGATGCATATTTGGGTTAACTATTCTCATTGTAGAAGCAGTTATTAATTGTTATCGTTGAGGTTTCATACTTTGTGGATTAATAGTGTGGCGAATATATGTGAACAGGTGAGAATAGTAAACGCCAGTTCAGTTGATTTTAACGAAGGCGGCAGTCTGACTCGGAGTGAACAGGCGACAGGAGGAGCAGTGGTGGCCCGACTTAGGGGCTTCTTAAGACCGCCTTCTACTTGGTCCAATGAACACTTGCGTCTCTGCATCACCCACTCGCAGGCCACTCTTCGACTGGCTTCCCTCACCAGAGTGCTGGTATCAAAAACATTCATATCATACTATGTATTCGTAAAGCTATAGTTTGGTTGCAACCATATTTTACACTTGCGTCTCTGCATCACGCACTCGCAGGCAACTCTTCGACTGGCTTCCCTCACCAGAGTGCTGGTATCAAAAACAATCATATCATACTATGTATTCGTAAAGCTATAGTTTTGTTGCAACCATATTTTACACTTGCGTCTCTGCATCACGCACTCGCAGGCAACTCTTCGACTGGCTTCCCTCACCAGAGTGCTGGTATCAAAAACAATCATATCATACTATGTATTCGTAAAGCTATAGTTTTGTTGCAACCATATTTTACACTTGCGTCTCTGCATCACGCACTCGCAGGCCACTCTTCGACTGGCTTCCCTCACCAGAGTGCTGGTATCAAAAACATTCATATTGTACTATGTATTCGTAAAACTATAGTTTTGTTGCAACCATATTTTACACTTGCGTCTCTGCATCACGCACTCGCAGGCCACTCTTCGACTGGCTTCCCTCACCAGAGTGCTGGTATCAAAAACATTCATATTATACTATGTATTCGTAAAACTATAGTTTTGTTGCAACCATATTTTACACTTGCGTCTCTGCATCACGCACTCGCAGGCCACTCTTCGACTGGCTTCCCTCACCAGAGTGCTGGTATCAAAAACATTCATATTATACTATGTATTCGTAAAGCTATAGTTTTGTTGCAACCATATTTTTTCCAATTTCTTTTTTACTACTGGTTTAAACGTAAAAAACGTAAACGAGGAGCACCTCTATAATATAAGATAGTTACAATTAGATTCTTTTTAGTTACTGAAGCTTGCAGAAAAAGAATCAAACATCATATATGAAAAGTAAAATTATCAGATTTCCTCTATAAGATATATATACTCCTCTTACATTTACAACAGCTTTAAAACTTTAACATTTTTTTTTTGGATTAATGTTTTTGAAGAAATTGCTTTTGGTTTTTACTTTTTTATAAGTAAAGTATATTAACCATGAAAAAATCCCAAAAAAAAAAGGAAAGATTTTAGTCATTTAAGGAAATGCACATTAATCTAAATTGTGTTGATCATTGTATTGATTAAGATAATTTTAAAATATTTGAAATAGTTTTTAAGTAAATTTGAATTGGTTGTTAAATTCGGTTGTCAGATCCTTTTTGTTTTATACTCTTGTCCAGAATTATTTATATACAATCGACCTTCTAGTTTCCATACTAAAAGTAACCGGATTTTAAAGTTTCTTGACTGTTTTTTTCCTCTGAAAAGCATAAATTATCATCCGGGTTTTAGTAATTCACAATGATGGCAGAGTAAGACTGAGTAGCCTAGGCTATTCCGATTTCGTTATTTCAAGCAAAACTATACCTTTAATGTGCATAAACAATATTATTATTACTTATTTTAATGTATGATAAACATAAACTAACTGTATCTGCCTGTATTTTGATGATTGTGATTGTGATTGGCAAGGTGAGGTAGAGAATAGCCTAGTTATCCTCCCTTCTCATATGCCTACCCTTCCCACTATTAGACAACCACTTACCAGTGTTACCAATTTCCGAACTTTTCTGTTTCTGGACCTATCTCACTCACTATTAGTATAGAAATTCGAGTGTCGAGTGTATTTATTTCATTAGAAAACTTAATATAATTCATTAAATATTTTAGCTATTCATGTGGTCTTCGTCAAGATATCAACGTAAAAAAAATACATAACTCCTATTATGGACCAGTAAAAGTTTAATACACTCTACAACCTTTCTGCTGGACTCTTTGGTCAGGTTTTCTGGTCAGAAAACTCAAATCTGTCTTCCAACCTTTGGAAAATTTATATTTTTATTATCAAGGGTAATTCAGTAGGAGAAAGATTATACTTGTAGAATTTATATGAGCTGGAAGTCATTTTAAGGTTCAGGGTTTTCTTGTTTCGATGTTAACAATCAAATTCTTTCCAGTTCATGTTAAATTCTACAATTAATATTTCTCCTACTGAATTAGTCTTCAAAATGAAAACATAAATTTTCGAAAAGATGGAAGACAGAGTTGAGTTTTTTGACCATATAATCAAAGGGTCCAACAATATTGATTGTGTAGTTAGTGTTTACATTTTTAAGTTCGACAGCCAGTTTACAAAGTGGTACTTGTAAATTATAGAAAACAGTCTTCAAACAAACAATTTCTATTTTCAGTATAAATCACTGTTTCTATTTTCTTACGACTAGCAGATAAAAGTAGCAGAAGAACTGCTAAAATTTTCCGAACTAATGAAACTGCTTTTTTTTCGGAAGTGTGTTCCGACCACACAGTGTTCTTGTTCAGGTTTTTCTGCTGATAGTAAAGCGATAAATCCAGTTTTAAAAAATAAAAATAATATGAAGAATGCTATAGTACTAGTAACGGTAGGATTCTCGCTTATACTGTCTCAGTGCAAATAGATAAACTGGATAACAAATAGATACATAGTTGAACCGAATTGTTTTCTTAATAACACTTTTATTGAAGGATTTAAAAAAATACGTCTCCGCCCAAAAAAAGTTTAATATTAATTAAACCTTTTTCAACGTGGTGAAAATTAACCACGCGTTTCGAACACTTAGTGTTCTTCTTCAGGATTACATTTAAAAAAAAATAAACACTTTTTCTTCTCGGAATTTGGTCAGGGTTAATATAATGGAATCACAAAATTTCGGGATTAACCCTGAACAAATTCCCAGAAGAAGAAAAAGTGTTTATTAGTAATTGTGGTCAAGAAAACAGTACCTTATTAAAAAAAAATATATATATATATATATATATACACATATCTGTAAGCTTTAATAACATCAGAGTGAATTATTTGAATTCATGCATTTCGTCATTACCACAGAGGTTAGTGTTATTAATATTAAAACTATAATATACCGTCTTACCTCGTGCTGCTGAAGCTCTCGGACCAGTTTCGGGTGTCACCCATCTTCAACAAGAAATGATCTAAGGAGTCCTATCTTGCTGATTATATAGGAAGATATTGAGGTTTTTAAGAAGGGAAATAGTATGAAAAATGACTTAATTAATCCTGAACCTTAATAAATCATCATGTTTCAGGATGTTGTCATGTTTTATTAATCAAGTTCAGGATTAATCAAGCCATTTTTCATACTAATTCTTGTTAAAAATCTCATTAGTGCATGCAGCAGTCATATATTGTATTCAATTTCAAATAATTCACCTGATATTCTTAAAGCTCACAGAAATGTATATTTTTTTTTTGTAATGTAAACCTGATGAAGAACACTAAGCACTCAAAACGCGTTGTTAGTTTTCATATTAAACTGTTTTTGTGTGGAGATATAATTGTTGAAATCTCTCAATATGAGTAAATACCACACTATATAACAGATTGCACATGCAATGATAATAACACTTTGTTTACGTGGATACATTGTCATTTCCAAATATATGAACATCGTTTTAAGCTTGTAGTTTTAAGACAGTAAGACGGCTGGAATGAATTGATAGTTAAATTAATTTTTGAGTGCCTGAAGTTATATTCTTTACCCTATACCCAGTGTCTTCAAACGGTGGGTCGCGAAAAGGTTAAACGGGGGCCGCGAAATATTTAAAATTGTTTATTTTTAAATAGAAAATAAAGGACTAAATTAAATAAATAATGTATTTATTATTAATGCGGCACAGCTATCTCACTAAAGTTACTATTGATCAAATTTATTTTAATTTCTCCTTTTTTATTTGTTGTTAATTTTAATTTTGTTCTCACTAAAGGGTTGCGAATAAATTTTGGCGTCAAAAATGGTTCGCGATGTAAAAACGGTTGAAGATCCCTGCCCTATACTATAGATAGAGGTTCTCAAATTAAACATTCCTAATAATAGTACTACTGTAATTGTTTTAATTACAGATCTTTGATTAATTGTTTTAATATGACATTATAATATTATTATATTAACATAAAATTATAGAAAGCTTTGTATTCTTCAAAGTAAGGTCCATGTTAAAAATAAAAGTCAACATACAAGGTGGAAAGTAAGCAATGACTAAGCACGAAGTGATCGCTAATGAAACTGCTGAATTTATAAAATCCATAATTTCTACAGAAATTATAGCCAAGCCTTATAACTTAATCAAAACTAAAAATCTATTATTATAAGACCTAAATATGGTAATTATAAAATATAATAATATAATTATCGTAATTTATAATATTAAGTATCACATTTTATACCGTACTAATTATGACATATATTCATTTTAATTTAATTATTTACTAATTAATGGTTATATTGTATTAATTTGTTTATATTTATACAATTTGCAAATGAATATCTAGGTATATACTGTCTTCCTTATCTATTTTATTTTGTACTATTTACTTTATAATATAGATAACTCTGTGATGATCATTAGTTGTGCTATCCGTAATTGTGTGGTATTTACTTATTCTGAGGTGAAATGGATAAACAAACAAAAGTCTCCACACAAATGTCTCATTTGTGTGGAGACTTTTGTTGGTTTATCCATTTTACCTCTGTGATGATATTGTATTTTTTAGTTAATGCCTGAAGAAGAACACTACGTGTTTGAAACGCGTTGTTTATACTATTAAATTTTTATATTTGGAGACTATTTTATTAGCTTTTTACTCTACAAATGAATATCTGTAATGTAGGTAAGGGAACAGGGGATAAATAATAAATTATTTATTATTTAATTATATTTTAATTAATTATTATTTAATTATTTATTATTTATAAATTATTTATTATAAATAAATTTGAAATAAACTAAGTAGGTCCGGGGTTCGACACCCACTCTGGCCCTCGATTTATTCACGTAGGAAGTGAGCACGTCATCCTTCGATGAGGACGTTAATTTAAGGGATAAATAAACTCCTTTATTTGGTGGTTATAAAAACTTCTGCCAAGTGGTTTATTGGGTGAATTGTGGTGTGCACAGGAGGTGGTGGCGAATATGAGCGGAGACCAGGGCCAGTGCCGGCTGGCGTCGTGGCCTGGCGGAGGCCGGGTGCTGCTCACTCCTGGTCGACACTTGGTCGACTTGCAAGCCTCCAAGGCCCGCCCTTACCTCCCCTACCATCAGAGCAAGATCCTTATCCAGCACAACAGATCTCTTGAAAACCCCAAGGTAAACCTATTTGCGTCATTTCTTTAATATATACAACAAAACTGTACTATAGTAATTTTTTTTTGGTGCTAGGTTAGCTCAGTGGCAACATACTCACTTTTGAACTGATAGGTCCGGGGTTCGACACCCGCTCTGGCCCTCGATTTATTCACGTAGGAAGTGAGCACGTCATCCTTCGATAAGGACGTTAAGCAGTCGGTCCCGACTTTATTCGATAAAGATCCCTACTCTAAATATACTAGAGTTAAACAAAATTTAACTCCCAATATAGAATGATCTCATTTTGTTATACCACAAAGGATCAATGTTCAGCCTATCTCTGTTCTCTTGTGGGATCGCCACTGCAATCTGTTTAATTCTATTAAATTGAATTTGTTATCGGATGTATTTTTAACAGAATTATTCATTTCTAATGAATTAGTGGATACCCCTTTAAATAAGTATGATTATTATAATTTTTAATTAGTTAAATTAATTTACTTCGTATCTTATATCTATAGACGTGCTATCAACAATATATTTTAAAACATCCTTTTTTGGATGTTCTCCCTTCAAAAATTTCTTCATCACTTCTCTAATAGATTTATAAAAAAAAAAATTATTCAAAAATTTCTCTTTGTTTGTTTGAAGAACTATTTCGGAGTTTTTAGTCTTCAACAACCTTCTTTGAATTCTATTATTAGTATGAGAAACCGTCGTACCATGTAAGGTGATTGCGTAAGCGCTTTCGAACGTTGTCCATTTTCGATCGCAACTAACCTACTCCTACTAGGACGGTTTCTCATATTAATAATGCAAATCATAATAACCTCAGTGGTACTAACAATATGCATGTATTCTCTTATTTCACTAAGGATGAATTGAGAATTCTGAAAAAAATCAATATTCCGATATAATGTATTACGTTTACTGTTTAATTTTACTTTTTCATTCTATTTTTAAGCCTGGATCAATTTGGCTTGAACAAATTGAATTAGATTGTTTATCGAGTATCTTATTGAATGATGGTTGATCATTGATATCTTTTCTCATGAGAAAAGAAATAAAGTGTGTTTTAGTAAAAGTACAGTCATTTTTGATACAGATAACAATGTATGATCAAACCACAATAAGAAAATGGGAAAGCAAGACTAAGATCTTTCAACCGTAACAAGCGGTCTTCGTCAGAGTCAAAAACCCAACTCTGACTCTCTCTGACTCTGACGAAGACCGCTTGTTACGGTTAAAAGATCTTAGTCTTGCTTTCCCATTTTCTTATTGTGGTTTGATCATTGATTGTTATTTCACGTGTTTATGTGAAATCTTTTTATAGATACCAATGTGTGAAAGTGCATGCATTGCTATATGTTATTGAAATTTATTTTTGATGCTGACATGGACAATCGTTCTTTTCAGGTGTTCACTTTCGAGTATTTGGAGCCGTTTGAAGGAGTAGACCCCTGCTCGCTGTACACTAACTGCCTTGCATGCTTATCAGACAGCAAATGTGGCTGGTGCCCGTTAAAAGATGTTTGCTTTGATCGTTCTGTTGATGAAATGAGGGTAACTTGTTCAGTATTTATTTCATCCTCCCTTAATTTAGTAGTCATGTATATATTATATAAATGATCAAACCACAATAAGAAATGAGGAAACAAGACAAAGATATTTCAACCGTAACAAGCGGTCTTCGTCACAGTCAAAAACCCAACAGTTGGGTTTTTGACTCTGACGAAGACCGCTTGTTACGGTTGAAATATCTTAGTCTTGTTTCCCCATTTCTTATTGTGGTTTGATCATTGATTGTTATTTCACGTGTTTATGTGAAATCTTTTTATATATTATATAAAGTTCAAAGATGGGTTTCTTGAGAATTTTTGGTGCCTAAAAAAATTACATTTTTGTTTATACGCTGACGTGTCGCCAAAAATAGTTTGGCATTTTTTCAAGGCTAAAAACAATTTATTAACGACATAAGTAGTGATAAGATATACATCCACGGAATATCAAACAACAGAAAAGAAAAAAAACACAAAAAACCAAACCAGAAAACACCAAAATACAGTAAAAAGAAAACCACAAAATAGCCAGTGTTATTGTTTTTTTAAAGAAAAAATGTGTTGTTTAAACACAATTACAGTTAAAAACAAATTTAAGAGGAGAGTAATTTCTTTAGACCTCAAGAAACCCATCTTTGAACTTTAAAAATCAAAGGTTGAAAAATATATATACACACACATATATATATGAAGATTTCATAAAAACACGTGAAATAACAATCAAGAAACCCATATATATATATATATAAAGATTTCACATAAAAACGTGAAATAACAATCAGTGTTCAAACCACAATAAGAAATGGGAAATCAAGACAAAGATCTTTCAACCGTAACAAATGGTCTTGGTTGTGTTTTTGACTGACGAAGACCGCTTATTACGATTGAAAGATCTTAGTCTTGTTTTCCCCTTTGTTATTGTGGTTTGATCATTGATATTATGTATATATATTGATAAAAGTATCGACCGTGGAATAGAAACAAAACTAATGTTTATCGGGACTCGGTCAGTTCTTCAGGTTCAAATTAAACTCTCATTGCCAACGTTTCGGTCTTTATTTAAAACCTTTTTCATAGGCAGAAGTATGGATTTTGAAATAGAAAAACTAAGTATTACATTACAAATTATTTTACAAAGAAAAATAATATATTGATTTTTCTTGAATTTGAACCTGAAGAACTGACCGAGTCCCGATAAACGTTAGTTTTGTATATATATATATATATATATATATAAATACTTGACAATGCAGTATTTTTTCTCTCATAGATTTGCCATAAAGATGGTGAATGGCATTACCTCGTTGTGGAACCCCAAATGTGTACTAACTGCAGTAATTACATCTCTTGTGAGGAATGTGTCAACTCTCTTCACTGTGATTGGTCCAAAGATGATTCCAAGTGCGTCAGATCGGGGAGGTGAGTCATAGAAATATTTACTAATGATTACTAAGTAATTAATTACTTCATTCATATAAATGATTTTTTTCTTTTTCAGATCAGTGAATGGAGTTTCTGAGTTGCATAAATGCCCTTCTGACTGTTATACCAGAGTTAATTGTTCGCATTGTTTAGATGGAAACGGACGTTGTGTTTGGTGTCATGCCACTGAGGTTAGTAATAATTAGAAATGAACATTAGCATTTTTTTATTTTACTTAACCCTTTCGCTGCGGAAATCGCAAATTTGAACATTGATATAAAAAACTTTTGAACCTGTTTCGAAGTTCGCAAATTTAATCATCCTTTAAGATTCGAAACGATGGTATCGCCATCTAGTGGGGATAAAACGTAATAATCATCCTTTAAGATTCGAAACGATGGTATCGCCATCTAGTGGAGATAAAACGTAATCACTCCAAATGTTTTTATAATCACAATTATTTTGTAAATAAAAATTGCAAATTTGAACATTGATATAAAAAACTTTTGAACCTGTTGCAAAGTTCGCAAATTTAATAATCCTTTAAGATTCGAAACGATGGTATCGCCATCTACTGGGGATAAAACGTAATCACTCCAAATGTTTTAATAATCACAATTATTTTGTATATAAAAAGAACAGTCAACGAATCTATTCAAAATGTTTGTAGTTGTAATACCTCATATTTGAAATAATTGAATAGATGTTAATTATTTCATAATTTTTTTGAGAAATAATTTCTTTGAACATAAGATAGTTACCCCTGAAATTGTATTTACAGTAAAATTTTATATTATATTGGCAAGAAATTTCATAGAATACAATCTTATTTTCTATATATTAGGGAATAATATATGATTTTGGTTTGAATATAATTTTTTATTTTTATTTTAGTTACTCCTAAAAAAAGAGAGAAATATTATAGTTGCATAATTTTCATTGTTTTTTTCGGGAACTTAGTTGATTTCGAGTCAGAAAGAAGTTTAAAATGTATTTTTTCTCGATTTTCGTTTTTTGGTCTCTTTTGTGCATTTTTCACAAACAAGAATGAATTAGACTGGCGCAGCGAAAGGGTTAATATAAATGAACTTCATTTTAAGTAAAGCAGGGAAACGATTAACATTTTTAATCGCGATTAATCGCATGATTAATTGTAGTTTGGTTTTCAAAACAAAAATCATTTATTTAAACCCAGAAACAGTTAATAAACATACAGGTTAATTGAGTAAAAATTGCGTTAAAATAGCAGCTAATATTTAGCAATAAAACCTTAACAATATTGTAGCAATATTAATCCCTTTTTTTGTAATGGCGTAGCATTGACGTTTTTGGCTAGTTTATTTTTAATTTTTATGTTTATTTATTCATTTTGTATTAGTTACTAAAGTTACACACTTTGGCGGAATAGTTTAATTTATTGTTTCCAATCATTTTGGGTTCGTTCAATCCATTTATTGTGAAACTTACATTGACTGTAATTTTATATACAATTTTCCGTAAAATCACAATTACCGTTATATTGGAAATATGTA
The DNA here is from genome assembly GCA_026182355.1 of Hermatobates lingyangjiaoensis. Taxonomy (NCBI): domain Eukaryota; kingdom Metazoa; phylum Arthropoda; class Insecta; order Hemiptera; family Hermatobatidae; genus Hermatobates; species Hermatobates lingyangjiaoensis. Next base: position 55,713 of record JAPFBL010000497.1, on the reverse strand, counting down.
TGTATAGATACAAAATATTTTATTACTTATTCTAAATAGACTTGTGACATTTTCTAATATGTTATAATGAGAAAAACGTGGCATTCTAGCAGTGAAAACCGGTTTTTAATCTGCCGTTTTAATAGCTGTTGAAAATCCTGCAAATAGGTTCATTTGATAGGCTTAGTGTACGACCAAAAGATAATTTTCGTTTCTAAACTTGATATTTGAATATGTATACGTTTTAATAAAGGAGACTGATTTCCTTTAATTTACTGAAGTTAATAACTTCTAATTAATAATTAATTAGAATAATTAACTAAATAGAAGTTAATAATCATTAAACTGAAGTAAATAATCATTTACTTCATTTACTGAAGTAAATTAACTTCTATTAATTAGAAGTTAATTTACTGTTCAATATTCCTTCAAAACACTTCATCTCATTAATCAATAAAGATTAATAAAAAAAAAAAAAAAAAAAAGCGGAATAAAGGTGTTTTCGCTTTCTACTGCTGGAGTCAAACATCTTATAAATGCCTGGCTGCAGGAGAATTTGAAGAAAAGTTGGCGGAACTGTCCGGGCAACAGACAGACAGGCCAAGCTTTATATTTCGGGTCCTAGTATAAAGCATAAGAAGTTTCTCCTTGGATTTGGGAGAACCAGGTTGAGAAATCTCATTGGAATTCTCACTGGTCATTATCATCATGGGTATAGAAAACAGCGCGGTTTGCCAAAAATGTGGAGAAGAGGATGAAACCTCTGTCCACTATGTGGCTGAATGCCCTGTGTATAGTCTTCTTAGATTAAATACTTTAGGTACAAATACTATAATGATAGGTAAGCTAAGGGAAATTGAATGGAGAAACCTTCTGATCTATATAGAAAGATCAGGAAGATTTTCCTAGGAGTAGGAATCCGGGTTACCTGGGGAAGGCAAAAAGGGCCCACTTGGTCTGTTTGCCAGATCTTTGATCTACTCACCCTACTACTACTACTAGGCTTGGTGTACGACCAAAAAATAATTTTCGTTTCCAAACTTGATATTTGAATATACGTTTTTAATAAAGCAGACTGATTTCCGCTTGGGAACCTTACTTCCAGATGAAAATTAGAAGTTAATTTACTGTTCGAGCACTTCATCTCATTAACCAATAATTCTCATTAACCAATTAACCAATTGGTTATTCTCATTGCAGTTGCTCCTGCTTTACTTGTTACAGGGTTTAAACCCAGGGAGATTTTAGTTCCACGCGTTTTAATGAATTAAACATGTCATTGAAACAATTTACAACAGTTCAGTTTGTTTGAAACCGCTTAGTTCATGATGGCTATAAAAGAAAATTAGAATCTGTAAGTTAGATAGACAAGTAAAGCTCTAGATCAGAGTTTTTCAAACTTTTTATAACGCAGAACCCTTTTTGGTTACAGTAACTTTCCCGGGAACCCCAGATTCTAATGATTTTATATAATCATAATATAAGTATTTTCATATGTTTTTTTAAATAGTATGTATTTTTAAAAACAATTAAAAAAGTAATATTACTGCAATGTGTATTTTTCGAATAAAAATTCAAAACTAAAAGATTTTAATTTTCATATTTTCTACAAGTGCATAACACATAAACAGAATTACTAGCAATTTTAACACAGAGTTTGTTTTGTAATCATTTTTGGCTTTATAGTTGAGAGTTTGATTCTCAAGTTAGCCCCAGCATTAAGTTTACTTCTGTATTTGGTTTCTATGGCAGTTTAAAGGGAAAATCCAGTTTCACATGAGTAGGTAGTGGGAAATGGCAGCAATGTGTGAAGTGCTACTTTTGGAATAGCAGGAAATTCGGGAATCAGATAGTTCCAAAAACTGAATTAATGTTGACCACTTCTACTCATGGGTATATGTAGATATAAACATTATTCGGTTTCATGATTCACAAGAAATATAAAATAAATCTATACCCACCAAACAAATATTTTTAGAAAAATGTTTTTACTAAATGTTTTTCACGGAACCTCAGACAGTGTGTTAAGGAACCCACTTTGGGAACCTCTGCTCTAGACAAATGTAACATATATATATATATATAAAAAGATTTCACATAAACACGTGAAACAACAATCAATGATTAAACCACAATAAGAATGGGAAAACAAGACTAAGATCTTTCAACCGTAACAAGCGGTCTTCGTCAGAGTCAAAAACCCAACTGAACACTAGATGCAGAAAACATCTGGTGAGGAGTTGAGAAGAGTGGGAGGGAAGAGTGGTATTTTAAAAGGGTGAAAGCACAGGAAAGGACTAATGTCCAGAAAGGGATGTTTGGGGAAACAAAGGAGTACAGTAAGAAAGAGTAAAAAACTATCCGCTAGCTGTCAACCCTCTTTGAAGAGGCTATTGCCCTCGTGACGAAAGTATCAAGTTTGAAGAGACCGTTACTAATGTTTTATAATATTAGATCTATTAAATTTAATTAGAGACGATTCAATAATATTTCTTAACAACATTGATTTTTCATAGGTAATAAATTTAGCTCCTGTCCAATCAATATGATGATTTTCATTTTTTATATGCAAGAATAAGGCACTACTTTTTTCCTGTCTACTTACGTTATATTGGTGTTGTTTTACACGTGTTTTTAATGATTTACCAGTTTGACCAAAATAGATTTTATGGCAATTTTTGCACGGAATTTTATAAATACCAGCGGACTCCAATTCGCTTGGAGAGTTTTTTATTAACATATTACCCACGTTATTACGATTAGAAAACACTATATTAAAATCAAGTTGTTTGGCTAATCTTGGCAGGGGGTACAATGATTCGTGGTATGGCAAAACTATAGAATTTGATAATAAAAGGGGCTCTTTTGAAGTATTAGAGAAAGTTTTTTTAGCACCCTTCAAAGCTAAATCGATATAAGAAGAGGGGTATTTTAATGAAAGGGCAATTGACCTAATGTTATTAATCTCTTCATTAAGGTCAAACTGGTAAATCATTAAAAACACGTGTAAAACTTCTAATTTGGTCAAACTGGTAAATCATTAAAAACACGTGTAAAACAACACCAATATAACGTAAGTAGACAGGAAAAAAGTAGTGCCTTATTCTTGCATATAAAAAATGAAAATCATCATATTGATTGGACAGGAGCTAAATTTATTACCTATGAAAAATCAATGTTGTTAAGAAATATTATTGAATCGTCTCTAATTAAATTTAATAGATCTAATATTATAAACATTAGTAACGGTCTCTTCAAACTTGATACTTTCGTCACGAGGGCAATAGCCTCTTCAAAGAGGGTTGACAGCTAGCGGATAGTTTTTTACTCTTTCTTACTGTACTCCTTTGTTTCCCCAAACATCCCTTTCTGGACATTAGTCCTTTCCTGTGCTTTCACCCTTTTAAAATACCACTCTTCCCTCCCACTCTTCTCAACTCCTCACCAGATGTTTTCTGCATCTAGTGTTCAGTTGGGTTTTTGACTCTGACGAAGACCGCTTGTTACGGTTGAAAGATCTTAGTCTTGTTTTCCCATTCTTATTGTGGTTTAATCATTATATATATATATATACTCAGTACATTCATTTTAAACAAAATTAAATGGTTAACATCAAAAAAGTAAAAATCTAAAACCATTAAAACTTGTAGACCATTCTCGAGTTATGTTCATTCGTTTTACGTTTTTTCTATTTTACATTCAAAATTTAATATAAAAATGACAAAAAATAAATTATAAAAGAAAGTGTTCGTGTGCGTGAATTTGAATTGGCTTCGAGTACCATTGTCAAAACGTAACTAAATTGCAATAAAAATCCTATTGAAAATTATAAACATGTATTTTGCTCGAATTTAATTTACGTATTTGAAAATACATTTATGTTTTCTTTTATAATGTTTTGTTTGTAATATATAATTTAGGGGTGTTTTATAAGATACGGTTATTGAATTAATGGATGTTTAGTACAGTATGAACATTAAAGAACGTACAGTAACGACTTATGTTCATTTCTAATTTACGTTCTGCCTTTCAGAAGGTAACTAAAACGTTACGTGACAATTCGACAATTGTTTGTATTCAGTTACGGTCTTCTTCTTAACATTGTTGCAAAGGTAATGAAAGGTTATAGTACATCCAGTTTCATGAGCCATTTAATGTATCATTTAGATTACATTTAAATGCATAAAGTTTAAATTTAAGTATCGACATTGACTAAAAGATGCTTAAACACATATGATTGATAACATTGATAAATGATGTCTGACTTGAAGGACCTAGTATAATTAATAAACAAGTAGCAGTTCTTCTTTTAAACATATTTCATTAAAGTGAATCGCAGCCCTTGCATAAAGGATTTACAGACTGGAAGGTAAATACAATAAGCTACTTCCGAAAATTTTATTTATAGGTTTTTATGTTTGATTCTGTTTTAAAACTGGTAAAACAAGCAGGAAAATGTACCAGTTATTATGGTTTCCTATTCTAATAATGTTAAGGTAGTTCGATAGCCTTGGTGTACGACCGAAAGATAATTTTAAATTTCAGACCTCATATTGTAAATACTTTTTTTTAATTTAAAATTTAAATACATTTAATTTATTATTTATTTATTTTTTTCTAAATTTGCTATCACAAACTTACACTATTTACAGCAGTAGTAATACTCATAAGGAAAGACGACTAACATATTTAATGTGATGTAAGTTTTTATTTTTGAAAATAAAATAAATAAATTCCCATATACACATTTTTCATTCATTTAATATTTTCACCAGAAATGTTATGTCCAGCTTATGGTAATATGCAGCAATTTATTATAGGTTTTTCGTTGATCTGTATTATTCTACGTTACTTTGATGATAGAGATAAAACTAGGACAACTTTAATCAAATCATTATAATTAATGATCATTAATCCTTATAATATGATTATAATTATGATTAATTATATTATGATTATCATTAATTATAATTATGCTTAATTATATTGGGATTATCATTAATTATAATTATGATTAATTATATTATGATTATTATTAATTATAATTATGATTAATTATATTATGATTATCATTAATTTTAATTATGATTAATAATAACATATTGGTATAGATTCTCGACCAGTGATTCTTAAAATTCTAAATGGGTTTCCTGAATATTTAGCACACAAACTTTGGACCAAATCCTCAATAAACCCATTTTGAATATTAATAATAACTTTAAATGTGATAGAGTTAATGTTATAATTGAATAAAATTATGCTTGATTTATTAAATTACATATTTTTATTTTCGTGTTGTTCAGTTTAAATAAATGAAATAAGTAAAATGGAAATGATATTGTATTACTGGTTGTCTCCGCAGGAGTGTTTTTCGTTTGCTGTCTACACATCACGTTACCAGTTCGGCATGTGTCGCGAATGGACAGATCAAGGCTACACCAAGCCAGGCTCCTGTGGATCCTGCTTAGATCATACCAACTGTTCAACCTGCCTTCAGACACTTGGCTGTGGTTGGTGCTATGATGTTGATAACCCTATTCAAGGAGTCTGTGTTTTTGGTGATTTCACCAAACCTAATGCAGGTAGTAATAATGATCTTTTATGTACTTTTTTTAATATTATATATGCTTATGTAACCTTTACTGCCTACAATAGGCATATTAAAAAGGTAAATAAACAAATAATATTGATAGTAACAAATATTATTATTGTGTGCAAAATATAATATACAATCTGCTATGTGGAGACGTAATTCTTGAAATCCAATAAAATAAATTAAACACGCGATGCAATCAATGAAGTGTAAACCACAATGAAAAAGGAAAAGAATAGAAATAAATGTTCTGAGGCCTTTCACTTTATGTCATCAGAGAGCAAACAATAAAAAAACGACATTTTTTTATTGTTTGCTCTCAGATGGCATAAAGTGAAAGGCCGCAGAGCATTTATTTCTTTTCTTTTTCCTTTTCCTTATGGTTTAGACTTCATATATATATATATATATATATAATATAATATATATATAACTTTAAATTACACAAAGCACGACACAGAAAAGAGAATACAAAGAAAACTTACAGAATTCAATATTTCGAACTGTTGTTCGTCATCAGGAGAGTAGACTAGTAGAGAGGACGAAGTGAGAGAGATCTCCCCACGTCGAAGAACGGAGCGCGAATGAAGAAATAAAGAGTCAACCGAAGAGAGCAGCACTAGCGTAAAAAAGGAGCTAGGCACTAAACGTCGGAGAACGGAGAAAGCAAAAACAAAAGATAAAATTATAAAATTAAAAATTATAAATTAAAAATTATAAAAAAGGAAATAATAATAAAAAAAAATAAATAAATAAAATAAAAAATATATATATATAATAAAAAAAGGAAAAAAATAATAAAATAAAAAAATATATATATGAATATATAAGTTAAAAATAAAAGGAAAAACAAATAAAAGTTAACGCTACTGATTTAAACCGGGATCTGATCGGGCCCCCAATAACCATATGTGGGCCTCCTCAGACGCTCTTAATGTCATATATATATATATACGTTCTTAATTAATCGATAGGTAAACAAGAAACCGTCTATAATTTTCGGTTCAAACGTCATCAAGAGAAAAAAAAGAGAACGCCTCACTTCTCTCTGATGAATATGATTGAATAGAAAATACAGTTTCTATATTTACATCTTATATGTAAACAACATTGTTAGATTATTGTTTACATATAATCTTATTATGAACGCTTGTTTTTTGCCTGTATACTACTAAAGGTCCAAACCACTTATAAGAAATGAGAAAAAAGATCTTAGTCTTTTTTCTCATTTGTTTTTGTTGATTTGTTATTTCACATGTTTATTATAAAATCTTGTTCTACTACTATAAAACACTAATCAAAAGTAGGGTACTTGATTTTGGTTCGAGCCTCTCGCATTTCTACACTATTTTGATATTCTTTTTGAAGTTGTCATGTATGTAATAAATATTATCGCTGTTGTGACTGTTTAGTTTCATGCCGTGCTGAACTGGAGCGAGTCAAGAACTACACTGTGATGGACGAAGCGGCCTGGTCATATGCTCAGTGTCCTGATGTAGACGAATGTGGCTTGGGTCTGCACGACTGCCACCCGCAGGCCAGGTGTACCAACACTCATGGCTCATACAATTGTCATTGTAAAAGAGGCTACATTGGCGATGGCAAACATTCCTGCACTAAAACGTAACTATTTCCTTATTATTCATATAGCTTCTCTTCAAATAGTACTCATTCTTCAAATTTAGCTATTGAGGATTAGATTAGGTCCAAAATTAATAACATATGATAGTCCGAAGTTCCTAGATAGTCCGAGCCGTTTTTTAAAAAAATTGGAATGTTTTGTGAGCCACAATTAAATACGTATTTAAAAGATATGCAAAAAATACAAACGGAAACATAAGCTACGATAATAATTTTTTTTTAAAATATGGTGTCACAAATATGAAAAGGGTACTCGGGTACATATTGAGAGACACAAATCATCCTTCGTGAGTCGAGTGTTGGTCATCCCTGATGTATATCAACGTCCAAACTAACTGTTGGGATTTGACTCTGACGAAGATCAGTCCGCTTGTCACGGTTGAAAGATCAAAGTCTTTTTTTCTGATTTTTTATAGAGGTTTGTATGTTGATTGTTATTTCACGTTTTTTGGAGACGGTCTCCAAACGAAAGACGGTTCAAACCGAAAATTAGAGACTGTAAGTGTGTTCTTTTGATGTCTCTATGTTTCTTTGTCTATATTGAACTATATTTGTCCGTTTTGGATCGTATTTCCAACGAAAAAGTGTTAACTTTAAATTACACAAAGCACGACACAGAAAAAAGAATAAAAAGAACACTTACAGAATTCAATATTTCGAATTGTTGTTCGTCATCAGGAGTAGACTAGAAGAGAGGACGAAGTGAGGGAGATCTCCCCATATATATTTGAATTAAATACCACAATAAACAATATAAATTAATTTATTTAATTAATACCAATTTAATTTATTTTATTAATTTATATTGTTTATTGTGGTATTTCATTCATATATTATATCAAGAGTTATTGGTGATTATTAATTTATATATATATATATATATATATATATCAATTATCAAACCATAATAAGAAATGGGAAAAGCGGTCTTCGTCAGAGTCAAAAACCCAACTGACGAAGACCGCTTGTTACGGTTGAAAGATCTTAGTCTTGTTATCCCATTTCTTATTGTAGTTTGATCATTGATTGTTATTTCACGTTATTATATATATATATATATATATATATATATATATATATATATAATAGAGTTAAATCGAAGGTAACACACAGATAGACACAGGCATAACTCACTTCTATATTTCAACGATCATCGTATCAGGAGGCGATGAGTCCCGCAGAGAGGCGACTTTGAGTTTCTATGGCCCGGACATATTACTAACATTTGGAAACCCATACATGACACATAACAGATAATTACACTTACTATGAACCTTGTCATTTGAGGATATTTAATTAAATACCTTTATTGAAATTATACTTTCAAAAAATTTAAAACATTATAGACAATATTTTATCCTAATGTTCTCTTAAGCCATAGTTCATACATATAATTATTATGTGATAGTTTTAAATTGAAATATATACCGATATTGTTTACAAAAATTACTGAAAATAGAAAATATTTATCCTAATGTTCTCTTAAGTCTTAGTTCATACATATAATTATTATGTGATAGTTTTAAATTGAAATATATACCAAGATTGTAAACAAAAATTACTGAAAATAGAAAATATTTATCCTAATGTTCTCTCAAGTCGTAGTTCATACATATAATTATTATGTGATAGTTTTAAATTGAAATATATACCGATATTTTTAACAAAAATTACTGAAAATAGAAAATATTTATCCTAATGTTCTCTTAAGTCTTAGTTCATACATATAATTATTATGTGATAGTTTTAAATTGAAATATATACCGATATTGTTAACAAAAATTACTGAAAATAGAAAATATTTATCCTAATGTTCTCTTAAGTCTTAGTTCATACATATAATTATTATGTGATAGTTTTAAATTGAAATATATACCAAGATTGTAAACAAAAATTACTGGAAATAGAAAATATTTATCCTAATGTTCTCTCAAGTCGTAGTTCATACATATAATTATTATGTGATAGTTTTAAATTGAAATATATACCGATATTGTTAACAAAAATTACTGAAAATAGAAAATATTTATCCTAATGTTCTCTCAAGTCTTAGTTCATACATATAATTATTATGTGATAGTTTTAAATTGAAATATATACCGATATTGTTAACAAAAATTACTGAAAATAGAAAATATTTATCCTAATGTTCTCTTAAGTCTTAGTTCATACATATAATTATTATGTGATAGTTTTAAATTGAAATATATACCGATATTGTTAACAAAAATTACTGAAAATAGAAAATATTTATCCTAATGTTCTCTTAAGTCTTAGTTCATACATATAATTATTATGTGATAGTTTTAAATTGAAATATATACCGATATTTGTTAACAAAAATTACTGAAAATAGAAAATATTTATCCTAATGTTCTCTTAAGTCTTAGTTCATACATATAATTATTATGTGATAGTTTTAAATTGAAATATATACCAAGATTGTAAACAAAAATTACTGAAATAGAAAATATTTATCCTAATGTTCTCTCAAGTCGTAGTTCATACATATAATTATTATGTGATAGTTTTAAATTGAAATATATACCGAATTGTTAACAAAAATTACTGGAAAATAGAAAATATTTATCCTAATGTTCTCTTAAGTCTTAGTTCATACATATAATTATTATGTGATAGTTTTAAATTGAAATATATACCGATATTTTAACAAAAATTACTGAAAATAGAAAATATTTATCCTAATGTTCTCTTAAGTCTTAGTTCATACATATAATTATTATGTGATAGTTTTAAATTGAAATATATACCGATATTGTTAACAAAAATTACTGAAAATAGAAAATATTTATCCTAATGTTCTCTTAAGTCTTAGTTCATACATATAATTATTATGTGATAGTTTTAAATTGAAATATATACCGATATTTTTAACAAAAATTACTGAAAATAGAAAATATTTATCCTAATGTTCTCTCAAATCGTAGTTCAAAGAAATGACAACTAGCTATAGTTTGAGAAATAACAAATAGCTATATTTCGATTTTCTTTTGTATATTTTACTCTTGAATATTGTGAAAAATGTTGAACTATATTACTTATTGATAATATATTGTTTAGGGAATAATATTTGATAAGTTAAAGCACTGTCTGTTTTGTACAGGTGTTATAATAAATGCATGCATGGCTACTGCATGGGCTCTCCTCATTACACCTGTCAGTGTGATCTAGGCTGGACTGGGGCTGATTGCAATTCCAATTGTGGTTGCAATAACCATTCGACATGTTCTCAAGGAATAAACATCTGCGATCACTGTCACAACTGGACTATTGGTGAATTCTGCCAATTTTGCAAGTATGTGTCTTTAATATTTGAACAAGTGTGTACTAAATGATGCTAAGGACTGTAGATTCACAATTAGAAGTTATTAAATTAGAATGTGTTTATTCTCAATTAAGCTGAACTTTGTAGGGGAATGGTAGAATATCGTCACTCTAATGACATTTTGAAGGTATTATTGTAATAGAATCCACATGACAATCTCAATCTGGGAAAGGATTGGGAATGTAATGATAGTCAACTAATATCAAATCCCACAAGTCTTATGAAAACATAAATAATGTTTTCATTCATTTATTAGCCTTGAATTGATCTCCTGTCAGCTGTAATTTATTGAATATGTGTTATATATTCCATAAGTTTTATTTTTTTGGGTGGTCAGACTCTGACGAACACCATTTGTTTTGATTAAACGAACTTAGTCACATTTCTGATTTTCCTACTGTGGTTTAGTTTAGTTTACGTTGATATTTATGTTACATGTTTACTTTAACGGTCAGCTCGCTTCGCTTTGGTATGTTTTTGATTATGCTATCCTGATAAACGCTCATAAACTTAAATAGTCCACTAATTGCATGCCGTAGACCCTGAAAATAGTATTTTTCTCCGTGGACCCCGAGTAATCCTCTGTGGACCCCGAGTAATCCTCTATGGACACCGAGTAATCCTCCATGGACCTCCAGGGGGTCGGTCCATTTGGACGTTTATGTGGACCATATACTTTCAAATTTAAACTCTTAACGAAGTTTTCACTATGTAATTCTTCATCGTTATCCTTCATGAAAACTACGCCTCGTCAGGAGTGTTTGCTTTAGGATCAGGCAAGCTAGTCATTATCTTTTATGAATGATACTTTTACAGAAAACTGTTTAATTCCCTGAGATTGTCATGTGGATTCTATTACAATACCTTCAAAATGTCATTAGAGTGATGATATTCTACCATTCCCCTACTCCTTCGCCTTACTTCAGAATAAACATATCCTAAAATGGTATTCGTTCCTGGTGTTTAATCGAACTCGTTCGTCTGAGCTTGCAGTGCGAATTGCACCTTTATAATTTCCGTTAAGCAGTTTTTTTGATTGGATTAAGTAATAATTTTTTAAATATTTTTACATCATCTTGAGTCCTTTCGTAATTGACTAAACTTTTAAAAGCTGTCTGTGAGTTTTAAACATATTGATTTTAATACACTAAAAAACTAATGTTGCTGAACTATTTGAGGGTTGCCTGGTCAAAAACTCAACTCTGTATTCCAACGTTTCGGAAATTTCTATTTTCTTTATCAAGGCTACAGAGGAAATACATAATGTATTATTAGTAACTGAAAATCATCGGATTAAAAAATGTAACCAGTCCAGCAACATTAGTTGTGTTGTGTATTAAACTTTTTACTGTTCAATATTGATTTTGTTTCCAATACATTATTCTATAAGCTCCTCTCGTCTACTATTCGTTACTTGTTTGTAATCATTTTACATAATTGTAGACCTGGCAGTTATGGCAATGCTACATCCCCTGAAGGCTGCCGACGCTGCAACTGTAATGACCATGGAGATGCTAATCTGGGAATATGCAATTCTCAAACCGGTTTATGCATTTGCAAGGACAACACTGAGGGCGCTGCTTGTGACAAATGTAAAAAGGGATTCTATGGTGATCCAAGGTAATTGCTATTAATTTATTAACCTTTGAAAAAAAATTATATATATTTGTCAAATATATTATATATAATATATATATATATATATATATATATATATATATAACGCCCCATATATATATCAATGATCAAACCACAATAAGAAACCCAACGTTGGGTTTTTGACTCTGACGAAGACCGCTTGTTACGGTTGAAAGATCTTAGTCTTGTTTTCCCATTTCTTATTGTGGTTTGATCATTGATTGTTGTTTCACGTGTTTATGTGAAATCTTTTTATACATATATATATATATATATATTTCAATATAGAAATAGAAACATAGAGAAATCAAAAAAACACACTTACAGTCTCTAATTTTCGGTTTGAACCGTCTTCAGGAGAGATAAGAGAGGTAGGTTTCCAACCGTCTCTGAACCAGTGCGCTTGGTTTACCTCTCTTATCTCTCCTGAAGACGGTTCAAACCGAAAATTAGAGACTGTAAGTGTGTTCTTTTGATTTCTCTACGTTTCTATTTCTATATTGAACTATATTTGTCCGTTTTGGATCGTATTTCCAACGAAAAAGTATATATATATATATATATATTATATATATATATATATACGAGTATTTGTAAAAGTTGGAAGCAGTCCTTCATTCAAACATATATTGTTAAATAACGCCCCATATTTGGCTTGTATCTGTTTCTTACACAATTTCTCCAGTTTCCTGAATTCCTTCCCCGTCTCTTCATTAAAACTATAAAGCTTATCACCAATATTGCTAGTCGACATGTTTCGAATGTACCACATTCATCATCAGGACAATAATGAGAATAGTATTAGTATATTAGGATTAGTAATCCACCTCTATATATAAACTAACAATCCTACTATTATTCTCATTATTGTCCTGATGATGAATGTGGTACATTCGAAACATGTCGACTAGCAATATTGGTGATAAGCTTTATAGTTTTAATGAAGAGACGAGGAAGGAATTCCGGAAACTGGAGAAATTGTGTAAGAAACAGATGCAAGCCAAATATGGGGCGTTATTTAACAATATATATATACAATATATATATAAAGATTTCTCATAAACACGTGAAATAACAATCAATGATCAAACCACAATAAGAAATGGGAAAACAAGACTAAGATCTTTCAACCGTAACAAGCGGTCTTCGTCAGAGTCAGTTCTTCGTCAGTTGGGTTTTTGACTCTGACGAAGACCGCTTGTTACGGTTGAAAGATCTTAGTCTTGTTTTCCCATTTCTTATTGTGGTTTGATTATATATATTTACATATTTACTCTAATATATCGTATTTATGGGATTTAAAGAGTACCTTTTATGATTGTATATTTTATGAAGGTCAACTGTTAGAAGGATAAATCAGTTCAAAAGCTGGTTTGTATAAAATGTAATTGAAATATTGTTGTAACAGGCGCGGAGGCATGTGTTATCACGAATGCATGGCTCGAGGAATGTTGAACTTGTCTGAGACTCAAGGACTCGGTTCACGATTAGCTGAATCATCATTGTCATTCATTAAAACTGCCCTTCCTTCTGACTGCCTTTGGATCATATCGCCAACATCGCATAACAATCTGTAAGTCAACCTTTTACAACTAAATGATGATACGAATCTATTGTGGAGAAGTTTAATATAACATTGTGTTGAAGGAGTGGAAGCATTATTGAACTTACAATAGACTCAGACATTCAAGTACCGTGCACTTTGAACAGCCTCTACATATATGACGGAATGCCTCAGTTTGTTACTTCTTCCGTGGGAACTGGAGTCCAACAAGGACAAGTCCTGGGAGTGTTCTGTTCAGAGGATACGAATTACCCAGTTACCGTTCAAGCAAAGTCAGGTATCTGTTTAATATATTTTAGTTTTATAATATGTAGTGTCTAAGAAATTTGTATTTTATATTTTATTCCAGCATGTTCCACTGTGTATTACATGCATCAACGTCAAATTGTACACAATACTTCATTCATTTACACTACAAAATACTTATTTTAACTTATTTTACATTGATTCATAATTCTACAATATAATAATTTGTTTATTTTACATTATTATAATATAAGAACAATGTAACTTCTTAATTTCATTAGCTTTTTACCCTACAATAACTAGGGTCAATGTACGAGTACACTTTATTGGGGGATCATTTTAATTCTCTCTTGTTATGAGTTCCTAATGAGAATTCATTGATATTTGATAGCATTACAAATGTAGTAATGGTTTAGTTTTGTAGTCTACAAAAGTGGAATGTTTGACAGGATCAATGACTGTTCACTACAAGCAGGGAAGGAGTGAAGAGGGCTTTAACGCAACTGTGTCCATCTTGTCATGTCCAGAACAGTGTCCTGCCGTCAGGCAGTGTTTACAGGGAAGGTGCATGTGTCCGCCAGGCACTGTGGGTCACAACTGCAAACAGCTCGTGTGTCCTAACAACTGCTCTGCCGACTCCAAGAAAGGCCTTTGTGATAAGGTAGGTCTTACCTAATATTAATGAATACTAGCTGACCCTGCAAACTTCGTACCATATAGTAATGTCATCTTACCTTTAGCCAAACTTAAGTTGTTATGTAATTATTAACATAACAGCTGTCCCGACGGATCATTTGGTATTTAATTATTAACATAACATCTATCCCGAAGGATCATTTGGTTTTTTAATTATTAACATAACAGCTAACCCCACGGATAATTTGGTATTTAATTATTAACGAAACATCTATCCCGAAGGATCATTTGGTATATAATTATTAACAAAACAGCTGTCCCGACGGATCATTTGGTATTTAATTATTAACAAAATATCTATCCCGAAGGATCATTTGGTATTTAATTATTAACATAACAGCTGTCCCGACGGATCATTTGGTATTTATTATTACCATAACAGCTGTCCTGACGAATCATTTGGTATTTAATTATTAACATAACAGTTATCATTTGGTATTTAATTATTAACAAAACATCTATCCCGACGGTATTTGGTATTTAACAAGCAGAAATACCCGGCGTTGCCCGGGTCTAGAAGTTTTAAGTATAAAATATGAAATGATCGAAATGAAAATTGGTTCAATATTATTTTATGCATTTTTGTCTTACGATTCTTCATTCATGATCTACAGTCCCTTGGACGTTTTTTAACATTTTCAGGAGAATAGTGGTACCTAGGCTATGAAAGAAGCATCCTAGAGCAAAAAATCATTAAATAACATTGAGTTCGATTTTTATTTCCAACATTTAATATTTTATGCATTAAGGCCGTAGACGCCATATTTCTTGAGAAAAAATGCAAAAACTAAAAATTGGCAAATTTTTGAGGTTTTTGGGCACTAGGGGGCCGGGGTTAAGCTGCCCTCCAGAGTTTAATAGCCTAAAACCACCCTAAGACCTATAGAAAGTGCCTTGCAAAAGAATTTTTGAAAAAGGTCCATTGTAGGCCGAATGCATAAGGTACAAACATACATACAGAGCCACGAAGAGAATTTATATATAGATAGAGCTCGATTTTTATTTCCAACATTTCATATTTTATGCATTAAGGCCGTAGACGCCATATTTCTTGACAAAAAATGCAAAAACTCAAAATCGGCAAATTTTTGAGGTCTTTGGGCCCTAGGGGGCCTGGTTAGGCTGCCCCCCAGAGTTTAATAGCCTAAAACCTCCCAAGACCTATAGAAAGTGCCTTGCAAAAGAATTTTTGAAAAAGGTCCATTGTAGGCCGAATGCATAAGGTACAAACATACATACATACAGAGCCACGAAGAGAATTTATATATAGATGCAAGTATAATTGTTTGAAAATTATGGTATGAAACTTATGAAAATTTGTTTGATAATGTTGAATTTGTGACAAAAAATTAATTTTTGCAATTTATAATTGAAAAACTTTATTGTGAACTCATTACAAAGAATTAGGAATCTAGGTCTAATTTAAAATGTTTGAAATTATACTATGAAGTTTGTGACAAAAATCGTTTGAATATTAAAATGTGAAATTTGTGATGAAAAATGTTTAAAAATTATAATGTGAATGTTTAAAAATTATAATGTGAAATTTGTAACAAAAAATTAGAGATCATTCAAGAATTTCTGGTACCTGATTGTTTTGAATTGAACTAAGCGTGTGGAAATATTATCATAAAGATTAACCTACCTGCGGCCGCTATTATCAATTAAAGTCAAAATGTAAACAAACAGGTTATACAGGAAACCTTATCTATTATAATATTTTTGGGATATTACCTGAACCACAACTCTGATTTTCGATTTTTATTTCCAACATTTCATATTTTATGCATTAAGGCCGTAGACGCCATATTTCTTGACAAAAAAATGCAAAAACTCAAAATCGGCAAATTTTTGAGGTCTTTGGGCCCTAGGGGGCCTGGGTTAGGCTGCCCCCCAGAGTTTAATAGCCTAAAACCTCCCCAAGACCTATAGAAAGTGCCTAAATATTTGAAAAAGGTCCATTGTAGGCCGAATGCATAAGGTACAAACAAACATACATACATACATACATACATACATACATACATACATACATACATACATACATACATACATACATACAGAGCCACGAAGAGAATTTATATATAGAAGATTATAACATAACAGCTGTCCCGACGGATCATTTGGTATTTAATTATTAACATAACATCTATCCCGACGGATCATTTGGTATTTAATTATTAACAAAACATCTATCCCGAAGGATCATTTGGTATTTAATTATTAACATAACAGCTGTCCCGACGGTTCATTTGGTATTTAATTATTAACATAACAGCTGTCCCGACGGATCCTGTACTGTCTTACATATATCACTGGTCAACATATTTTTTGGTGCCCCAGGTTTTTAAGCTGATTTAGATTAATTTAGAGGTGCTGATTCCGTGAATCATAATAATTTTTCTTATCAGGTCAAGTTATCGAGATGTTTCCTATTTCCTAGATTAAAATTAGGCGTATTTCTAAATACATTCTAGCGTCATAATTACAACTGTAAATTGTTATTGTGATATATGTTAAATGATTATCACATCGCGAACCTTATAGCGTCTGGTGCAGATTTTGGGTGTAAAAATTAAGCATGGCTACCATCCTTTCCTAGTCGACTTTACTTCAACAAACCAAATATGTTTTGCTATATTTACGGGGAATATACGTTGAAATCCAAATGTATTGCATACGTATTGCATATATTTTGGTGTGATTAATGAGTACTTGTCTTAAAGTTAAATAAAAACACTATTTCTTCGATTTGCCGATCTTTATTGTAGCTATCGCTTTCTTAGAAAAAGGGGTACCTTAGTAAAAAAACTAGACCTGATAAATTTCTGAAATCAGCGCCCTTAAATTAGGTAAAAACAGTTAAAATATTTTAGGTACCATGATAATTTTTTGTTGTTGGCCAGTGTAATATATTGCATTTGAACAGGAATAAAAACTGAAATAAAAGAATCTGGAATAGCCTACACTGAACTTTATTATGAGTAAACATAATGTCAAACTTATTAACAACCAACTGATGTTTTGTTTGATTAATCAAACACATTGTTCCATAACTATCCTTCATAAAATGGAATGTATCAGAAAATATATGTTTGATTTGGGGTTAACATTTTTACATTTAACAATTTTTTTCTTTAACATTTCATATTAACTCATTAGAACAATACAAATTTTTTAAAATATATTTCTAAATAGCAATTTTATTTCACTATTGGTAATTGATTTGTACATCGGCACCACTCGGTTAAACTTCAACAATTGTAATGTTACCATCGGTCTTACTCGGGTAACATCGGTCACACTCGGTCGTGTAATATATGCAGGTGTCTACTACGGTGTTAAAATGTAAGATGACAAATGAGATTTAGAAACTACTAGATGATCAACCCGGCGTTGCCCGACGGTATATTATACCCCGGCGTTTTGGTTATAGGAGGCAGATCCCAAAAAAGTACCCTGATCGAAATCTAAATACTGTAGTTAATTCCCCAGAAAAAAAGTTATATAAGATCCATATATATCTTTGTATCTAAATATCTCCAGTTTTATTTCTATAGCGGACAGACAAACTTCGTATTTTATATATACAGGTTATGGACTGTAGACCCCAAAGACCCTTCTTTGGGATATAAAGATTCTATTTTTTTTAATAATTTTTAATGTTCTCTATAAATAGGGTGTAATATACCCTACATCGCCATTGTGGATACGTTATCTGCGCATGTTATGTAATAAATAGTAAAATTTTGTTATTTTAAAAAAAAAATACTCAGTATTTTTTTTTATTAGTTAGTTCCCGAGTAGTCGGGGGAACTAACTACTCGTGTAGTTAGTTCCCCCGAAAAAAGTTACACAAGATCCATATGTTTCTTTGTATCTAAACGTCTCCAGTTTTATTTCTATAGCAGACAGACAGACAAACTTTGTATTTTATATACACAGATTGGTTATGGATAGTAGATCCCAAAAAAGGGATCTATTTTTTTATTTTTTTTTAATATTTTTTTATTTTTCATATAAATAGGATTTAATATACCCTACATCGTCATTGTGGATACGTCATTTGCGGATGTTATGTAATAAATAGTAAAAAATGTTATTTTAAAAAAATACTCTAGTTAGTTCCCCCGAAAAAAGTTACACAAGATCCATATGTTTCTTTGTATCTAAATGTCTCCAGTTTTATTTCTATAGCAGACAGACAGACAAACTTTGTATTTTATATACACAGATTGCTTATGGGTAGTAGATCCCAAAAAAGGATCTATTTTTTTAATAATTTTTTATTTTTCATATAAATAGGATTTAATATACTATACCCTATATCGTCATTGTGGATACGTCATCTGCGGATGTTATGTAATAAATAGTAACATTTTATTTAAAAAAATACCGTAGTTAGTTCCCCCGAAAAAAGTTATACAAGATCCATATGTTTATTTGTATCTAAATGTCTCCAGTTTTATTTCTGTCGTGAACAGACAGACAAACTTTGTATTTTATATATATACAGATTGGTTATGGATAGTAGATCCCAAAAAAGGAGATCTATTTTTTTTATTTTTTTTTAATAATTTTTTATTTTTCATATAAATAGGATTTAATATACCCTACATCGTCATTGTGGATACGTCATCTGCGCATGTTATGTAATAAATAGTAAAATTTAAAAAAAAATACCGTAGTTAGTTCCCCCGAAAAAAGTTACACAAGATCCATATGTTTCTTTGTATCTAAATGTCTCCAGTTTTATTTCTATAGCGGACAGACAGACAAACTTTGAATGTTATATATACAGATAGTGAAGTTTTCATGTTTTCATTAGAGTTGTTTAAAGTTAAAGATTATTGATATCTTTCAGAACTACGGACGGTGTGTCTGCTGGGAAGGTTGGGGAGGCGATGACTGCTCTGTTAAACTCGACAGATCTAACCTAGTTTTCACTGAACTCTTCAATTCAGACAAGTTGTCTGACAACTTAGATCATTTAAGGAAGATGCTGCCGCGTTTTGGTCACTCTCTTTTAGCTGATCATCGAGGTTCATTGTGGCTCTTTGGAGGCTATTCTCTCTCTAATGGACCTCTTAATGATATTCGATTGTTTGATACAAAAAACAACACATGGATGCAGGTGAAGAATGTTTCTAAAACTTCTATAAATATAAGAGAAAATCTTTTTATTTTGTGATTCTATAATTTGTCCCATAAACTTAAGCTGTAATACTAATTGTCATTTAATTATAACGAATATATTGAAGGGGCCAGGCTGGCACAGTGGTTACGTGCTCGCCTCTGAACTGATAGGACTGGGGTTCGATCCCCACCTGGCCCTCGATTTATTCACGCGGGAGGTGAATAAATCTCATTATGTCGTCCCTCGGAGAAGGACGTTAAACTGTCGGTCCCGAGCCTGTACGTTGTCAGGTACTCGTTAAAGATCCCTACTCTAAATATACACGAGTTAGGCAAAATTTAGGACTCCCACTGTAGAATCAATCTTCATTGTGTGGTATCACAAAGGGCCAATGCTCGGCCTAAGTGTGTTCCCTTGTGGGACTACAACTGCAACCTAACCTAACCTTACAAATATATTCAGTTAGTCTCCATCGAAATACAGATAAACATAAATTATTTTTTACGAAATTATTGATATAGCTTCTCGACCACTTCAAATACTAATTTGGTTATTGAGGATTAGGTCGAAATAAATTCTAATTACAAGCCGACGATTCGCCAAAATGTGTTCGACATTCTCAAGGCTTCTTCAAGAAACTATTCAATGCATTATTTATAACGCTTCATTTTGTAATATATATTATCAAAAACTGGATTTAATTGACATGGAACTTTGTTGTAACAACATTTCACACATGATATGTATGCGTGATAATATACATACATATCATTAAAAACATTTCACATTAACACCTGAAATAACAATCAATGATCAAACCACAATATGAAATGAGAAAACAAGACTAAGATCTTTCAACCGTAACAAGCGGTCTTCGTCAGAGTCAAAACCCAACTGATCGTAGTTGGAACAAAATTCATTGTCAATTCAAACCATTTGTAATAATATTTGTTACAAAAAGAAGAGATGAATGGTTCCATCAAGAAGTTTTGAGATGCCGAACAAAGTGTAAATAAATACTATATCGGCATGTAATCAGAATTTATTAATTTTGGACCTAAACCTCAGTAACCGATTTTTATTTTAAAAAAAATAAATAAACATTTTAAAATATCTTTGGAACGTATGGTTTCAATCTAAAATAGAAGAATATTCAAAAGGAGTGCAGTCAATTACTATGTGAACTTTGTTCATATAAGGAAACTTCCATTATTTCTATTTATTGTTCAGAATAAAATTTAATTGTGTAATTAATAAGTGTGTCAGAGTGTATAGTTGTATTTATAAGTAATCTCTGAATGAATTTATAATTTACTGTCCACCTACTGTAGGCTCAGCCTTTGTATGTTATTATGGACAAAGAGGAGTAAAGTTTTCCAAGAACTTTGAAGTATACAAATTTAATTATTGGTACAGAATATAATAACTAATAACAATAACTAATATAATTATGTTATTTGCAAATAGATTTCTATTTTGTTATGTTTGAACTTTTTTTTTTATATTATCAATTCTGTTTTTGTTTTAGGTGACTATAGATTCTACCAATGATGCTGCAATGCCACAAGGTCGTTATTTCCATGCCGCAGCTATATCCCAATTTTACAGGGAAATATATGTACACGGTGGCCTGACAGGCGGAAAAGGATCCTTAACTCTTAGCGATTTTTGGAAATTTAATCTTAAGTCTCAAAGATGGATTGATTTGAGGGTAATTATCAGTTATATTGTATTTATGGATACGATTTACTTTAAAATTCTAGGCAGAGTCGAATCTGTACTGGTCAGCGCGTCACCGAATGGCCCAACAGCCATTACTTTAAAATTCAATAAAAGTGAATTTTAAACTATTAAATGTTAAACAGTTTTTTTTAAATATTATTGGTAGCCAATATGATCGCTGTTTCCACGGGACACTGGCTCGTAGGAAAACATGCCACCAGATTAGGAATGGAGGCGAAGGATTTTTGCAGGGCATGCCAGAACGATGAAGAGGAAGAGACAGTTCCTCACTTTCTCTGTCAATGCCCTGGTTTGGTGGCTCAAAGAAGGAAAGAAGCATTAGGAGAGTATTTCTTTGACAATCTTGAAAACTTGAGGGATCTGTCTAGATTTATTGTTCTCTCGAGATGGTTCGAGTGGACCAGGGACGGGTGAGAATAGCCCCAAATTCTTCTTTGTGGTATCACAAGGGGCCTGATTGCGGCCTGTTTGTGTTCTCTCTCGGGACGGCCACTGTAACCTAACCTAACCTAACTTTTATTAAATATTTACTTTAAGTGGAAAGTAAATAATTACTATTTCCGTAGTAAGTTTGGAGTTAATAATTAATTCATTCTAAACAACAATAACAGTCTTCTTTTTTATGATTCCCAATATCTGAGTATTAAAATCTGTTTCTACAGATAAACTACTTGGCCCTTACCACTGTCTATGTCACTCCTAATTAATTTGTTGTGAATTAAAAATTTTTCAATATTTTTATTGCTTTATCATGGTCATCTTTTTAGGGTGCAACTAATTTCAGTTCAAGTTGAATATATAAATGAAATTGTACGATTGTGTTATTTCCACACCTTTTGTATCCAACAACCAACGATGATACGGTTTATTTTTCTCTTATGTTTTTTAGGTGTTTGACAAATTTTTTATATAGAGATATTATATATATATATATATATATTAAAAAAATTGTTCACGCTCATTTTGGATTTCCAGTTTAAATTTTTTAATACATTCATAACTTGGTTCTACGGAGATTCCTTAACGGATTTCGGATGCAACTGACAAAATCTGGAGCTTCAGATTATTCCGGATCGTCCAGATGTGGTCCGTCCGATGTTTCTGCAGTTGACCTGCGGTTGCTTTGTTTGCAGCCGTGTCAGAACACGTATAGCTGTTTGGACTGTTTTTCGACCTTTTTAACCCCATTTTATGTGTTGTTTGTGAAAAATTCAACATTTTTTTAACCACAGCAGCTTCCGAATCGGAAGCTTCGGACAATCGGGAATTTTGGACAGGTATCCTCTCTTTTGGCTGTAAAACCGAAGTATGAGTATATATATATATATATATATATATATATATATATATATATATATATAATTGAATGAAACGGTCCAACGGACTTTTAAATAAAAACCAATTAAAAAAGATAGCACACAGATAGACACAGGAGTAACTCACTTCTATATTTCTACCATCGTCATCATCAGGAGACGAAGAGTCCCGCAGGAAGACAGAGCGGCGACTTCCTGCGGGATTCTTCGTCTCTTGATGACGAGGATGGCCGAAATATAGAAGTGAGTTAGTTATTCCTGTGTCTATCTGTGTGCTATCTTTTTTAATTGGTTTATATATATATATATATATATATATATATATAAACACTAATAACTTCTCGACCGTGTGACAGATATACAACTAAAAAATGATTGATCGGGATGCGGCCAGTTTCTTCCACTTTTTAATTCAAACTCTCATTGCCGACGTTTCGATTTTATTCAAAATCTTTTTCATAGGCATAAGTAGGAGTATTGGCAATTGAAGGAACTATTACATTTTCATTTCTGAACTAGTAATGACTCTTAAACTATTCAATGAAAACCGTTAATAACCTAATATGTAATGTAATAGTAATTCAATACGAATGTACAATAGTAATTCAGTACGAATAATAGTATTAATACGAATGTAATAGTTCCTTCAATTGCCAATACTCCTACTTATGCCTATGAAAAAGATTTTGAATAAAATCGAAACGTCGGCAATGAGAGTTTGAATTAAAAAGTGGAAGAAACTGGCCGCATCCCGATCAATCATTTTTTAGTTGTATATATATATAATATATATATATATATATATATATATATATAAATAAAGTTCAGTATAGATAAAGAAACATACATAAATAAAAAAACACCCAGTCTCTCAATTTCCGTTTTGAACCATCATCAAGAGAGATAAGAAAGGGAACCAAACGCACGTCTCATAGTGTAGAGATGTTTGGAGGTCAACAATGTTTCCACATTCATGTATTGTTACATAGAATAAGGCAGACAGGAATCAATTTAAAATCAATTATAGTTAAGGAATAAGAAAAGCAATAAATAAAAGAAGTTAGTAAATAAATAATATGATATTAATAGTATGTTAATTATTATTCTTTTCTAAATGTATGCGTAGTACAGTAAATTCATAGGTACCCTTTTTTTTAACTATTAATGTGAATTATATTCGTTATTATTTCATACATACAAGTTTATAAGGACTTTAGGTTCACCTGACATTTACCTTTAATGTATATTAGGTAAAACGTAATTTACATATTTAAAACAAAAAGTAATCTCTAAATTTAATCATTATCTTTTTTACCCGGAAGTATTACTAGCTGTATGTAGGAGATTATTTTGGACATCTTTTGAGATTTCAAAGTTGAAATACTTTTGAAATTTAATTTGAACCTAGAAAAGTGACAGATTCCTGATATATGTGTTGCCCATAAAAAAAGTGAAGTTAAAATGAAAATGTAAACAACAATAAGAAATGTAGAAATGGGACTAAGATATTTCTTACTTGTGCAGTCTGTTATAGTGTGGTATTTACTCATTTTGGGAGATTTCAAGAATTACGTCTCTACAATTTTTTGTTTGTTTGTGGAGATCAAACAAATTCTTGAAATCAATAAGATATTTTTTGACAAGCAAATGGTCTTCACCAGGAGTCCCACAATGAATTAAGCCGTGCGACTCCGATGAGAAGAGAACGAGTTACTTGATCAGCAGTTTTTTAGTCTCATTCTAAAATTATTACTATTTCTTTTTTTTTAGATGAAAATTGCATATTAATATTTATTGCTCATTAAGAGAAATATTGAACAAAGACCTTTTAGAAATGCTGGCAATTTATGATTTGGAAAATAATTTGATTTCGGTATATGTAGGATGACGAAGGCCCAGGACCAGCTGCAGGTCATACAATGACCTTGCACCGCTCTGAGGAATCTGAAAACCTTATCCTCATTGGTGGCTTTTCACCGACTAATGGCTTTATAAGAAATGTTTGGGAGTTCAACTTGTCTTCGCAGAAGTGGAGTAAACTTTTAACTTTTGGGAACCCACCGATTGGTAATTTTTTTTTGAATAAGCATGGTATTGATTATGTTATATATCAGAGTTTTTCAAACTTTTTTCGATGCGGAACCCTTTTTGCTTCAGTAACTTTCCCAGGAACCCCAGATTCTAATGATTTCATACAATCATAATATAAATATTTTCATATTTTTTCATGTATTCTATTTTTTAAATAGTATGTATGTTTAAAAACAATTAAAAAAGTAATATTACTGCAATGTGTATTTTTCGAATAAAAATTCAAAAATAAAAGATTTTAATTTTCATATTTTCTACAAGTGCATAACATAAAACAGAATTACTAGCAATTTTAACACAGAGTTTGTTTTGTAATCATTTTTGGCTTTATAGTTGAGAGTTTGATTCTCAAGTTAGCCCCAGCATTAGGTCTATTCTGTATTTGGTTTCTATGACAGTTTAAAGGGAAAATGAAGTTTCACATAAGTAGGTAGTAGGAAGGTGGCAGCAATGTGTGAAGTGCTACTTTTACAATAGCAGGAAATTCGGGAATTACATAGTTCCAAAAACTGACTAGTTTGTTTTGTTTATAAAACTGACTAGTTTTATATATTTACGACTTATAAATGTTATATATATCGTAAATGTCATCCTAAATATGAATAAAATGTTGACCACTTCTACTTATAGGTATATATAAAGATTTCACATAAACACGTGAAATAACAATCAATGATCAAACCACAATAAGAAAATATATAGTTTTTTACTTTTTCTTACTGTACTCCTTTGTTTCCCCAAACATCCCTTTCTGGACCTTAGTCCTTTCCTGTGCTTTCACCCTTTTAAAATACCACTCTTCCCTCCCACTCTTCTCAACTCCTCACCAGATGTTTTCTGAATCTAGTGTTCAGTTGGGTTTTTGACTCTGACGAAGACCGCTTGTTACGGTTGAAAGATCTTAGTCTTGTTTTCCCATTTCTTATTGTGGTTTGATCATTTATAGGTATATGTAGATATAAAGATTATTCGGTTTCATGATTCACAAGAAATATAGAATAAATCCATACACAGAAAAAAAATTTAGAAAAATGTTTTTACTAAATGTTTTTCACAGAACCCCAGACAGTCCGTTAAGGAACCCCTGGGTTCCACGGAACCCACTTTTGGGAACCTCTGTTATATAATAATTTCATGTTTTAATGTTTGAACAAAGGACATTTTTTTATTTATATTTAGAAAATATTTATTTGATTCCATTGTTATGTTTCTAATTAAGAGTTGTTACATAAAAGTATTATAGAGTAGTGATAGGACTAGACAATTGAATTGTTATTTCATGCATTTTACGTTAAAAACAAATAATCTCCTTCTAATTGTTTGCCGTATTAAAGCCCGACCCCGATGTAACACCCAGGTGGGGTATATATTGGGAGTTTATTCTCCATCAACCAAGCAAATCTCGGTCATCTGTGTTATCTAAATTTTTTATAACCAATATCCTTCGTTTAATATTCATACATCGTTTTAATATCCATAATATATAACAAGATTTCACATAAACACGTGAAATAACAATCAATGTTTAAACCACAATTTGAAATGGGGAAAAAAGACTAAGATCTTTCAACCGTAACAAGCGGTCTCATGTCAGAGTCAAAAACCCAATTGACTCTGTTGGGTTTTTGAGTCTGACGAAGACCGCCTTGTTACGGTTGAAAGATTAGTCTTTTTTCCTCATTTCATATTGTGGTTTGATCATTAACATAATATATGAATATATATATGTATATATTAAGAAAAAAGCGAGAGAGATATCCGGGCCCGACCCAATCCGAACGTAATAATTGACATTTTTTCCTGGGCTTGGACTTAGTATGTTACCTCTAATTGCTGAAGTTCATTGCATTTTATTAAGTATAACACTTGCTACTTGATTATTCATTCCTAGACCTTCGTTTTTTGCTCAATTTAAATTTTTCTGGTAAATCTTTTTCCGCATCTTTGTTGCTAAAACTGTTTGCAGATGTCCCTCCCAGTTCATCGTTTTTTTCTCATTTTAGACATAAGTATATAACAGTTATTCCTAATTAATTAGCCATGACATTCAACTGCTCGTAATATGTTATAATGAAAATTTCTTTTAAATATTCACTTTCCTATGGTAAATGTTATAACAGGTGTGCTATCTAATCGATATTCGGTTAATTTTCTAGGTCCAAAAATCAAACTTCCATTGCCAGTTGACTGAATCCCGATTAGATAACACACCTATTCCATTAAATGGTTGATATATTATTGAATTCGTTATAAATGTTTTAGTTACAAATACTTATCTTTATTGGCAATACTTATGATTTCACGGTTTTTCATTATTACAGGTATCTACGGTCACAGTACCGTGTATCACGAGCCTACGCAGAGTTTCTACCTTTTTGGAGGAGTTGTTTACGATTTTAATGCCACAGTGATTTCTAACAAGTTGTTTGCCCTTCATTATCCCAGTCTTACGTGGTCTACTATTCCTTCATTTGCTCAGTACAACCCTCCGAGATTTAATGTGGTAATATTTACATTTCTCTATAGCTGATAATTGATTGATTTTTTTTTAATCAATTAATGACTTTTAGTAGTCATTATTAATAGTCATATATTTTAATAGTCATTATTAATAGTCATTATTAATAGTCATATATTTTAATAGTCATATATTTTAATAGTCATTATTAATAGTCATATATTTTAATAGTCATTATTAATAGTCATATATTATTAATAGTCATATATTTTAATAGTCATTATTAATAATCATTATTTTAATAGTCATTATTATTACCATAATAATAACATGTCATTAAAATTTAACTTAATTGTTTGTCATTATAATAATAATGACATACATTTCATGATTTTGTTTAAAAAAATCACACATATATTTCATTTAAGATATAAATTTAAATACAGTCTTTAAAACTATTTTTAATTTAAGTTATCTGTACATATAAAATACGAAGTTTGTTTGATCTCTCCGTTGTAGAAATTAAACTCGAGACATTTAGATTCAAATAAACATATGGATCTTATATAAATTTTTTCAGGGGAACTAACTACTGTATTTTGATTTTGATCAGGGTTCTTTTTTTGTGATCTACCGCCCGGGCAACGTGGGCGGTAGATCCATATTTAGACAATTTTGTTCTAACAGCTTCGAATCACATGAAATAGGTTTATAATGATCGTAGAGTTTACTTCATTTGTTCCAAAATCTATGAACTTAAATTGGTTTTATATACATATATTTATATTTATATATGATCAAACCACTATATGAAAAGGGACAAAAAGACTGAAGATCTTTCAACCGTAACAAGTGGTCTTCGTCAGAGCCAAAAACACAACTGAGCCTGGCTCCTGACTCTGACGAAGACCGCCCGACACGGTTGAAAGATCCCAGTCCCTTCTCCCATCTCACACCGTGGTTTGATCATTGATATATATATATATAGTTTTAAAATAAATTGACTTGATGGCACGTACCTTTTGTAAATAATTGAGTTTTGTAAATAATTTCTGAAAAGCTACTATTATACATCACTATTTTATTTGATGTTGCATTTTTACTAAATACAACATCAAAATTAAGTGAAACTAAATTATTAACATGTTTCGATTGTCTTCAACCATCTTCAACGGGTTGATAAGAATATAAACATTCTGAAAATGGTTGAAGACAACCCAAACATGTTAATATTTAGTTTCATTTAATTGTGATGTTATATTTAGTAAAAATGCAACATCAAATAAAATAGCAAGCTTCTACAATTGCTTGTTATTGTAATGATAGTTTGTTATAAACAAAATAGTTACTTACCTAATACATTGTGTTTTAAAAGTATTCTTTTTTTTAGCCTAATCGAAGGTTGCTTCACTCAGCTGTGACCACTGAGGAATTCATGATAGTTTTTGGAGGCAAGATGGAGCCAAGTAGTGTTCACGACTCTCTCATGGCTTACTCCTACGCCTGTAATCATTGGGTCAGGTTGTTAACTAAAGGTCAGCAGACATTTGATTCCTCTTGCACATATGTAATTATAAATATATGTTACTTTACTTTTACTCGTCCTTGTAAAAATTTGGTGTGAGACTCACACGATTTTCATTTACCGAATACAGAGTTTTTCAAACTTTTTTCGACGCGGAACCCTTTTTGGTTCCAGTAACTTTCCCGGGAACCCCAGATTCTAATGATTGCATACAATCATATTATATATATTTTCGTATGCCTTTTTAAAAAATAGTATGTATGTTTAAAAACAATTAAAAAAGTAATATTACTGGAATATGTATTTTTCGAATAAAAATTCAAAAATAAAAGATTTTAATTTTCTTATTTTCTACAAGTGCATAACACATAAAACAGAATTACTAGCAATTTTAACACAGAGTTTGTTTTGTAATCATTTTTGGCTTTATAGTTGAGAGTTTGATTCTCAAGTTAGCCCCAGCATTAAGTTTACTTCTGTATTTGGTTTCTATGATAGTTTAAAGGGAAAAGCCAGTTTCACATAAGTAGGTAGTGGGAAATGACAACAATGTGTAAAGTGCTACTTTTACAAAAGCAGGAAATTCGGGAATCAGATAATTCCAAAAACTGACTAGTGATTCATCCTAAATATGAATAAAATGTTGACCACTTCTACTTATGGGTATATGTAGATATAAACATTATTCGGTTTCATGATTCACAAGAAATATACAATGAATCCATACCAACAAAAAAAAATTAGAATAATACTTTCTTCTCTAGTTTACTGCATAATGAATTTTAGAACATATGACTGAAATATAGTAATCTTTATAATATAAAATATGATGTGAGACCTATTATGTAACCGTTTGTTCACCCAATAAGTATGTATATGGCCTAAAATAATGATATCCTCAAACGAGGACAGTGAGATGAAATGGTATCCATCCTACCACTAGCAACGTGTTAAGACGTGTAAACTTACGCACAGCCATCAAACATTGCAAGCTCTGATGGTGTAACAGTTATGATTATTCATTTGCAGAGTGAAGTTATCATACAATAAAAATAAATAGAAAAAAATTAAAATAAATAAAAAAAAAAATAAAATGCTTATAAAATCATAAATTATGTAAAACAAATTATAAAAATAAACGTTAAAATGCAACCTCAACATGTTTTGATGAATTCTTATTTAAACAACCTGTGAAAACATTTCCATGAGTTTGCAAAATCAAAAATTTGGGATGTAATGAGTTAATCAATTTGGATTTAATTTGATATTAATATTTATTGTATGTTTTACTGTTTTTCGTTACTCTTTTGTCTTTAATAATAACCCTATCAGTGCTAACAAGAGCCCTTTAAAAATTCCCTTATAACCAATCAACAACATTTTTTTGAATACTTTGAAGAACAATTTCTGTACGCTTCGCATCCTATGCTTACTAAACCGAAAATCATGAATAAAAATAATTCTAATCAAAATATTGTAGGAATTGTAAGCAAACTCCTCCCAAAAAAAAGAGGATTTTTTTTAAAAATAAAGTGCAAAAAAATCTGAGTAGTATTAGTGCCTTAAAAGAGTTTTTCCATATAAAAAGCAAAAAAAAATATATTGCAATTTTGGTCCGAGCTTTTTGTTTCAGTTCTAGGAGTAGCAAGATTTTAAATAAAAAGTTTGTGATTATAGGTCTTTTCTTTTTACAATATTCTGCTCACATAAGCACACAGGCGCATTGGAAATTTAATCATTTCGGATTTGCAAAACTGCACTCAGAGACAAGTAAAAGTGTAATACACCACACAAACAATGTTCAATTTTAAGTTTAATTTTTTGGCTCAATTTCATTGTTATATAATTAGCGTTTTAGCGTTATAATTTTTTTCTGAAAACTTAAAATATACTCTAACGACTCTTTTGGTTAATGTAATTTTGAAAGAAAATCCCTCAAGTCTTACCCATATAATGAGCTGTCTTAAGGTGTATCTTCATTTTGATTCGTCAAACAGTTTGGCTTGCATCCTCCTCACAAGCTTTCAGTTTCAATAATAAGTTAAAAAAAAAGACTTTTTATTGAAAAAATATATTTCTAGTTGTTTTAAAAATCTGACGATTTTCTTAGTTATTGCTTTTGTCGCTTTGATGATAATACCGACATTTTAAGACTCTGGAGTTAGTAGTTTAGGAAAAAGAATGTCTAAAAAACACATTTTGAACAAAACAGAGAATTTCCCATCATGGAATATTGCCCACAAATAATAGGGTTCTTCTACTGTATAAGGCACATATTTGAGTGAAATATGAATTTGATCTTTTAAATATTATGGTCTGTAGCATGGTAACAAACTTTTAGATAGAAAATGACCTCAGTATTAATAATTCTTTTCAAGGTAGTTGAAGGTGTTTTTCATAGTGTAAAACGTTCTTTCATGAAATATTGTAAAGAACAAAACATATTGAATTTGAAGTTCACAGAAGGGGTTCTTGAGGATTTCGGTCATAAAAATTCAACTCCTAATTATATTCCGACGTTTCCAAAAGTTGTTTGCATTTTCAAGGCTTGTTTTTTGAGGAAACACTATTTTAACCGTCCATGCTTTTATCTAACAGCATCATAACTGCATCATAAGATAAAAACATGGACGGTTAAATAGTGTTTCCTCTAAAACAAGCCTTGAAAATGCCAAACAACTTTTGAGCAAAACGTCGGTATATAATCAGGAGTTGAATTTTGATGACCAAAATCCTCAAGAACCCCTTCTATGAACTTGACAAATCAGTGGTCGAGAAGCTTTATCAATATATTGAATTTGATGTTTATTCTTTTGCCTGCAGAATTTTATGTTAATTCATTTGTTCGTTCCATTAGCATATATGTGTTTCAGTTGTAGAGTATTTTGTTATATTTGCTAAGTTAATGCATATTTCAGATGTTAAAGTTGTTGGAGATGCACCAATGGAGACTTATGCACAAGCCATGACTTTAGATGTAGAATCTCTTTCAAAGAAGCAGGTGACTGCTTTCATTATGGGCGGCTTTACTGGGACGACCACTTCTCATGTCACTAGGCTCTCAATGCCGTCTGATCTATGTGCGATGTCTACGACAAAGGAGAAGTGCAGGTAGATTGCATTCTTCATTCTTTAAATAAAAAATATCGAAATTTGTTATCAAATGTTTTCTTTATCACGACCATATATGAGCCGTTTATTTTGAAAGTGGCCTAATTCCATTTTCCAAAAAAATTTAGCTAGCTATTTAAATAATTACATTTTTACGTTATCTTTACCTTTTGCAGCAAATTGTACAAAATTTATTTAAAATTACTAAGAATTTTTATAACAAAAATTAGTTGATAAATAAAATGACAATATTTTTAAATTTTGTAAAACGCAAACCCTTAAATATCTCGATTTTAACATAAATGGAATTAGGCCACTTTCAAAATAAGCGGCTCATATATTTAACGCTATTTTTCTTTTTATCGAGGTTTGGTCTAGCTTCAATAATACAACACCGTTAAGCCGACGTTTCGTCTATATTTGCAGACAACTTCAGGGCTACATCAATACATAATGCAGGGTATAATGTATAATGTGGGGTATATTAATTAAATAATGTGATATAATTACTTTTCATGTTATTGTAATTAAATTCTGTATTGATGTAGCCCTGAAGATGTCTACAAATATAGACGAAATGTCGGCTTAAAGGTGTATTATTGAAGCTAGACCAAACCTCGATTAAAAGAAAAATAGTGTGAAATTTGTTATTATTGATTCTTTACTTCCGGACGCTTCTCAATACTTTATTCTGTTAATCAGACAATTTTATTCCCAGCTAAGCAGAAATTAAGGAATCTGACTTGGAAGTTTTTTTTTATTGTTTAAACTGATCCCCTAGCGGGTGATAACGTTAACCGTTTACCGGCTTTTTTTTTGATCGGTGATTCTACAAATTCTACATTGGGAGTCCTAAATTTTTCATAACTCAAATTCATTTCGAGTAGGAATCTTTAACGAGTGCCTGACATCGAACAGGCTCGGGACCGACGGCTCAACGTCCTCTCAGAGGGACGACGTACGTTAACCACTGAGCTAACCTGGCCCCTGACTTTGGGGTTACGACAATATTTTAAAAGCATTCCTATGATATTCCGGATCCTATTGAACCCATCCATGAGAGTAAAAGTTGTAGGAACTATCGTCAGTAGTTTTTAAGAGGGTCTATACAACTAGTATATTTGACCTAGTATAGGGTCTATAGTTGTAGTGATGTGACAGCAGTTGAAATCACATTTCAATCCAGAGATCATACACAGTAGATACTGTTAGGAGCTTTCAGGAAGTGTACACCAGTATGTTTTTTTTTCAGCGTGGGATTAAGTCCTGCTATAGTTATGCTGATTCCTCAAGACAGTATTGCATCTCCATTATAATCTACAAGGGCTCTGTTCTCTCATTGTATACAAACATATTTGAGTTTGTATTCTGAAATTGTGTGAAAATGAAGTAATAATAGTAATGATAGTTTTTTGACAACTTATTACACTGATGACAATTTAAGTATAGTGGTATAAAAGCT
This sequence comes from Hermatobates lingyangjiaoensis, assembly GCA_026182355.1. Taxonomy (NCBI): domain Eukaryota; kingdom Metazoa; phylum Arthropoda; class Insecta; order Hemiptera; family Hermatobatidae; genus Hermatobates; species Hermatobates lingyangjiaoensis. The sequence continues at coordinate 22,167 of JAPFBL010000497.1, read as the reverse complement.
TGTGTTTGTTTATTACTGTTATTTGCACGTACGAGCTCAGAACCATCTTCAATTCTTTTTTAACATCTTTATTCAGAAATATACAACTACGCATATCGTGCGTAACAAGCATATGTAGTAAGAGTACCACTCATAGCTTTGATAGACTTGATTAAAGAATGAAACCCACTGGTTCAACTTGAGTGCTTCACGAAAAGTGTGTCGTCATTTTAGGTCAAGTCTTATAACATTTTATGAATTAATTTACTATGAATATTAAAACTATAATATACCGTCTTACCTCGTACACTGCTGCTGAAGCTCTCTGACCGGTTTCGGGTGTCACTCATCTTCAACAAGAAATGATCTAAGGAGTCCTATCTTGCTGATTATTCAGCAGTAGTGTACGAGGTAAGACGGTATATTATAGTTTTAATATTAATAATACTAACCTCTGTGGTAATGACGAAACGCATGAATTTAATTTACCAGGGCCCCTCAATGTACTTTTTTTATTGTATGATTATCGTTCTATATGGAAACAAATGTATATTTGAATGCAATAAATTAGAATTTTTAAATATAAATTGTTTTCATAGATACATATCGGTCTCTTCAAACTTGATACTTTCGTTACGAGGGCAATAGCCTCTTCCAAGAGGGTTGACAGCTAGCGGATAGTTTTTTACTCTTTCTTACTGTACTCCTTTGTTTCCCCAAACATCCCTTTCTGGACATTAGTCCTTTCCTGCGCTTTCACCCTTTTAAAATACCACTCTTCCCTCCCACTCTTCTCAACCCTTCACCAGATGTTCTCTGCATCTAGTGTTTCTGTTGGGTTTTTGACTCTTGACGAAGATCGCTTGTTACAGTTGAAAGATCTTAGTCTTGTTTTCCCAATTTCTTATTGTTGTTTGATCATTGATAAATTGTTTTAAACAAAGTTAATTCCTATTGTACTTTGAATAATTGTAACATATTACAGGTCTTTTCTTGGGTGTTCTTACTGTTCTATTACTGGACCTGGAGGTAATTCTAGTTATTGCTATTCAAATGTTGTTTGGCAGTCGAGAGATGTTTGCCAAAACCTCAACGGAACTCTCAAAACAAGCAATGGAGTTACTTGCAGTGTTCAATGGATTTCTGCCCGTAGTTGTGAACAATTTACCTCTTGCACTGATTGCTTGGCTAGATGGCCCTATTCTTGGAATGAAACTATGGTAATTCAAATATTTTTTTTTACAGGGGTTATTATTTCCTATTAGGTTTATCATATATTTCTTGCAAAACTTACATTTCAAAAATTGTACATTCTATTTATGAGGAGTGGCCAGACTGGGGCACTTGCCTCATCGATACGTGGAATAGATCAATGAAAATGAATAAGTCCCAAAGAACATGAATAAGTCCCAAAGAACATGAATAAGTGCCAAAGAAAATGAATAAGTCCCAAAGATAATGAATAAGTCCCAAAGATAATGAATAAGTGATGGGTGAGTTATCGTTGGTGAACAAAGCGTAGTGAACAAAAATACATTCAAAAATTATTGTATTTGACTGAATGTGATGTACAGTTTTCTCTTAAGATAGGAATATATAAAGTAATACAATTTAAAAACATTACTGTTGCTTTTGTTTTCCAATCAAAATTGGTTATTTTAAAAATGAAGTCTCAAATGCAGTTTGTTAGATGATCTCATAGCCCAGGCGTGGGAACCTGCGGCCTTTTGAGTCATTAATTGCAACCTTCTGTGGTTTGTAGAGAAAAATGTTTCAATATATAAGGAATTATAATTCTAGTAATAAAGACAAAAAAAATTTGGCATTTGGGAAGAAAAAATATTTTTTAATCATTACTTGAAGAGTCTAAGCTTTTAGGAAATCATTTTCCTGTGTTAATAAAGGTTATAATTTAATAAACCAAGGCAATGAGGACACTGCAGAATCTCTTGAATGATGCAAAGCACTTTTAGATTCAATGGTCAAGTTATGTAATGATATATTAAAGGATTTTACAATATAACTATTATATAAGAATTTGCTTATCCATTCGTTGTAGCCCTTTTGCGGATGTCGACGGTGCTAAAATGGTCTTTACTCCAAGAAAGGTTCCCGACCCTGGTCTAGACAAACGGGTATAATTGAGAGGAAACATCTTTAGAAAATTAGTTTTCAATCTTGTTCTTACATTAACGAAGCATCATTTAGTCGAATAAAACTTTTTTGTTTCATTCATTTTCTACTTTTTTCTAGATCATGCTCTGGGTTCATTTAAATTTAACCATAGACCGTAATGAACGCTCCTGCTCTATATCATTGGGAATTATACTGTATAAATCAGGCTGCGAAATCAAATCGAACTAGAAGTTATAAACTTATATATATTATATATTATATATATATATTATATATAGAAGTTATAAAATATATATATTTTTTTTAAACTCGAATCGAAATAGTTAAAAATTTTTAAAAACTCGAATTGAAAGAAGTGAAAAATACCTTTAATTGAATTGGAATTGTAAATATTAATTCATTAACTGTGCAATCCGTTATAGTGTGGTATTTACTCATGTTAGGAAAAATTTCAATATTATTCCAGTTGTTACTTAATAGTGTCAGATGTATTCATTTTAATTAATTCGCCCCTATGTTCCCAAAGCTCTTAAATGCATATATATTTTTTTCTATATGTAACCTGAAGAAGAACATTAAGTGTTCGAAACGCGTTGTTTAGTTTCTTGTAATAAACTTTTTTGTATGGAGACTATACTTTTCATAACATTGTAAATATTAGTTTGATTCGATTAATTTTGAAAACTCATTGGTAAATTTTGCCAGAAATTTCAATGTATAAGTGTGGTTTACCTTGTGAGGAGTGGGTAAATATATTTATTAAACCTTTGTTGTATATGACAAAAAGTTTTTCTTATGAGCAAATAAGGATTGCAAATTTGTTCTATTAAATAATTGGAGAGAAGTTTTGACACTATACTGCTTGTGATGAGCGGTTCATAAATAAAAAAAAATATAAAATATATTTTAAATTAGAATTCTTAATTGATATAGTTTTATTATGAAAGTGAGTAAGGGATGTTGAAATAATCAAATCTCAAATATATATACTTTTTTACCTACATATTATTAATTAACCTTCTTATTGAGTTAATATTATATTATTTTAAATATTATTATTATTGATCTTAAGTTTTATAACAGGAGTAATTTACCTACTTAGTACCCTTGTACGAGTACCATTAGCATTAACAGTACAAGTGTATTATCACTATAACATCAATTGATGACTAGGTAGCCAAAAATAGTGAGTTTTTGTGACCTCTTTTACGAGTGTTTTTTCTGAGAATTTAGTTGATATATTATAAATTGTATTTTAAGGTAAGAAGGAGAATATATCTCAAAAGATAAGCATTTGAGAAGTATATATATATAAAAAGCTTTCACATAAACACGTGAAATAACAATCAATGATCAAACCACAATAAGAAATGGGAAAACAAGACTAAGATCTTTCAACCGTAACAAGCGATCTTCGTCAGAGTCAAAAACCCAACTGAACAAAAAAACTCAGTTGGGTTTTTGACTCTGACGAAGACCGCTTGTTACGGTTGAAAGATCTTAGTCTTGTTTTCCCATTTCTTATTGTGGATTGATCATTTATATATATATATATATAAATTGTATTTTAAGGTAAGAAGGAGAATATATCTCAAAAGATAATCATTTGAGAAGTATATATATATATATAAAGCTTTCACATAAACTGACTTGCCGTTGCGCCTACAACGTGCTTGGTCTCCCATTCTCTTTTCTCCTGAAGACGGATTATCCGAAAATTTGAGTCTGTAAGTGTGTTTCCCTACTTTGTGTGTTGCTCTTTGTTAATCTCGAACTCGTGTATATATATATATATATGTTGAACTGAAACCTGAATCCCAATTTCTATTAAATTTTTATTGATTTGTTGAATAATTTAATTGGGAAAACATTTAAAAAAACTAGGGTCGATGTCATTTAGAAAATCAAACTCAAATCAATATTTAATGTATACGAGATATGATTACTTTGTACTGTAGTGAAAGAATGAGATTAGTCCCTCCTTGACACGATGTTTATAGTTAATAGATCAAAGTTCTGACAACTAGCATACTTTCTAAATAATTATTTATAGTATAGCAAGATTAAATGTTTGTTCATCATAATGTGATAAAAAGTTTGTCTATTAGAAAGAAAATTACTGTCTTTGGTATATTTTACGTATTTTATGTTACCAGACTTGTAAATGGTGCGCTAACTGCGGTGGAGTTGGAAAGTGCATTGAAGTAAATGAAGATTGCACAAGAGAAGCAAAATGTAATCAGTTGTCTACGGAAGTAACATTGGCGCAAGTTTGTCCAGAGCTTCAGTGTTTTGCCTCGGATTGTGACAAATGCCTAGACATGTCCCATTGTGCCTGGACCAGGTAAATATTATTATTATTATTTGAAGGTGACTTAGCACTGCTTCTTAAAAAAAAAAACTATTTTACTTCCCCCCTTCTATACTAAAGTACCCCAGCAGATAGTTCCAAGAAGCTCAGCACTTTTGCTGGTTCCTGCGGTAAAAGTTTTTTTGTTGAGTGTATCGAAGCACCTACCTCTGTGCAGCAAAGTTGCCTTACAGTCAGTCATCAGGTGCAACGGTGTTTCTTCCTCTTTGCAGAATCTGCACAAATCATCATTGACAATTTCCATTCAGACTCCCTACGTTTTGAGAGAAAGTAACTTCCTTTCTCCTTCTTCGGGTCCTTTTGTGCTCTTGTAGGAGGTTGTTTTTGTGAGGAAAAAATGAAAAAAAAAATCAAATAATAAAAACCTAACAAAAAATCTAAAAATTTTACACTAAAATTAGTTTTTATGGTTGTAATTGTTTTTATGTTTTATGTGTGTATATACTGTTGTTAAAAGGATTTTTCAATTGTAATATTTGCAATTTAAAAATAGATTTATTTTAATTTCTCCAAAACTAGTTTTTTAAAGGGGTCGAAAGTTTTTTGTATTTATTTGCGTAGCTAGTATATTTAATTTAACCATTTTTTTTTATGATTTGAATTATAAATTATTGTTTTTTAAAAAATTTTCGTTTTCTTTGATTGACGTTTATATTCGTATATACGAGTAAGTGCTACAATAAGATAAAGGTCTGGGACTAATACCAGTAGTCTGGAAATAGTCAAGGAAATTAGATCCTTGATTGTAATTCTGTAAGAATAAATATTTTGAGGACTTTCTGGAGTATTGAAGATTAACGGATTATCAAAGGTTAGCCACAGTGAGGGGGTTAATCTTAACGATCGAAAAAATAGTTGCTACGTCACTGCTATGGGTCTCTCATGATGCTGACGGAATTAATTAACAAGAAGCATAACTAAACCGTCAAACAAAAATCACCAACTTCTTTTCTAGTAACTTTGAAGGCTTTAGTTCTGATAGTGAATTAATTTAATTAGAATAGATAAAACAAGTTTTCTTAATCCAGTAATGACCTTATATGGGGTCACTGGAACATTGAGGGCAAATGTAAGGTCGATTAGCTCGCCCGCTTTGGCACTACTCTCTCGACGCAGGATATGCTATATAATTTAGGGACCCCACTTTCTACATGTAAACTTTAGATCAGACGAAGAATTGATGAACGCGTCAAACATAAATGGTCTGAGGAGGAATGTGTCTTATTTCAAAGCAGTTGTGGCCTTCCTGTAACTCTAGAAGAACTAAGGATCTTCTCTCTAAGAATAGAAGAGTTGTAGCTAATGTGATCGATGTTTACACAGGGCACTAGCTCGTAGGTAAACACGCCACCAGATTAGGATTGGAGGCGAGGGATTTTTGCAGGGCATGCCAAAACGAGGAAGAGGAAGAGACAATGCCTTACTTTCTCCGTCAATACCCTGGTTTGGCTCAAAGAATAGGAGAATATTTCTTTGACAATCTTGAGAACTTAGCATCTACTGGTATCAGGGATCTGTCTAGATTTCTTGTTCTCTCGAGATGGTTCGAGTGAACCAGGGATGGGGGAGAATAGCCCCAAATTCTTCTTTGTGGTATCACAAGGGGCCGGCTTGCAGCCTATGTGTGTTCTCTCTCGGAACGGCCACTGTAACCTAAACTAACCTAACATAATCCAGTAATAGTGTTCATGGACATATTGTTAAAATAATCAAAAATGTTATTTTGTCTTCTATCTTTTCCAGAATGATAATTTTTTTTTTCATTTAGTTTATATATTTCTGTTATCCAAACGTCTATCTAGACACGTTCCTGCACATTTAGTTTGATAAAAGTTTTAAGATTACTCGATCTGTTCAAACTTGAACATATTTAATATTACATACTGGATTAAGTACTTAACTGAGTTAAGTACATTATAAACGTTATTTAAGGTAACATGACTTTTTATCCAATATACAGGATGCGGCATAAGTAACCTCCTTTTTTACATATTACAATCTGCCGTGTACATTTTCTTTAAACAATTCCTAATTATTTATTTTTTTAGATATTTCATAAAACCGTTACCTAACACCATGGACTTTTTATTTATTTATTATTTTTTTGTGAGCTGTATTGAAAGATAAAGTTTACGTTCTTAAAACCGAAAACAATTCCAGGAAAAAAGAATACAATTTCAGATAAATGGTATAAGGTATTTCTACCCTGTAGCTGATAGGGTTGAAAATTGTATTAAACATGAAGAGAAACATTTTAAACATCTGAACTAAATTTTAAAGTCCACAGGTTTTTTATCATTTTTTTTTCTTTAATTTGTTTTGATTTCACTTTTATTGAATCTATTAATACCAAATAACCATTATTTTAATTTTGTTAACATATTAAAGAAATCTGTTTACTTTGAAAACATTCATGTTTAAAAAAATAAAAAGGATAATCGAAAAACGTTTCATTTTATTTCACTAAACATTAATAAGTTAGTTACTTATTAATTATTAAGTTACTTATTAATTTCGCACCTGTATTATACTGATAATTTTTTTTATCTTAAGTTTTACATATTTTAAATTTCTATACATTTAATTTCTAAATTTTACATTTAGACGGGGTTTGACTAAACTGACACCCCTGGTTAATTTTAACTAGTCCACTGGAAATTCTAAAAATATGATGAAATAGGTACCATACTTGAAAGATGCACTTGATTCTACTGTACTTCATAGTTTTGGCATTATTGAAAGGTAAATATATTATATATAATATAAAAATAAATATTCAAATAAAGATTTAATTATCCTAGTTTGAAGGGGCCAGGTTAGCTCAATGGTTAACGTACTCCCCTCTGAACTGATAGGACCGAGGTTCGATCCCCACCTAACCCTCAATTTATTCATACTGGAGGTGAATAAATCTGAGCACGTCGTCCCTCCGAGAATTATGTTAAACCGTCGGCCCCGAGCCTGTGCGATGTCAGGTACTCGTTAAAGATCCCTACTCTAAATACTTTTGAGTTAGGCAAAATTTAGGACTCCCACTCTAGAATCAATCTTGATTGTGTGGGATCACAAACGGCGAATGCTCGGCCTACTTGTGTTTCCTTGTGGGACTACCACTGCAACTTAGCTTATCCTAGTATGAAGAACTGTAAATAGAATTATAGCTATATTCCATAATAATTCAATCAGTAGAGAAAAAGTAAAGCTTCGAATGGTCTTACCATATTTGGTAATCAGAATTAGCTTGGTCAATTATCATTACGAAAATAAGACATTTGACTGCACAAGTTAGTATAATGGAATATAAAAAAAATATAAATAATATTTTAACGTTTAACAACAACTCGGAATAACGTTGGGCCTTCCGAGTGGCTCAATATTCATTTATCGTAATTCTCACGGAGTTAAGACGACGCGATCGAGATGATACTGTTGCCCAGGTTTTTAAAATCTTGAAATTAATGAGCAAAACAATAAGCAAGACTGATATATATTGATTGATTATTTGAAAAGAGAAAAAATGTGTATACTAATAGGGTATACTAACTATGAGCTTCTTGACTGATATATGTATAAACATTTAATCGATAAAAAGATTTCACATAAACACATGGAATAACAATCAATGATCAAACGAAAATTTTTTTCCCATTTTCTTATTGTGGTTTGATCATTGTATAAACATTTGTTTAATGATGATTTCGCTTAACGATGGCTTCGTTGGTCCGAATTGCCATCGTTAAGCGAGAAGTAGCTATATAATATAATATAGTTACAATTAGATTGTTTTTAGTTACTGCAGCTTGCAAAAAAAGAATCAAACGTAATATATGAAAAGGAAAATATCAAATCCCCCTCTATAAGACGTATAACACTCTTATATTTACAACAGCTTTAAAACTTTTAACATTTTTTTTTTTTTGAATTAGTGTCTTTGAAGAAATTGAATTTTTTTTTTTTTAATTTTCTGTAAGTTAAGTATATTAACCATGAAAAAATTCAAAAAAGAAGAGATATTTAGTCATTGAAGGAAATGCATATTAATCTAAATTGTGTTGATCATCGTATTGATTAAAATAATTTTCAAATATTTGAAGCAGTTTTCAAGTAAATTTGAATTGGTTGTTAAATTCGGGTGTCAGATGCTTTTTGTTGTATGATCTTGTACAGAAGTTTCCGTACTTCAAGTAATCATACTTTCGAGTTTCCGGACTTTTTTTTCTTCCGTATAGCCTAAATTGTGATCCGGGTTTTGGTAATATACAATGAGAGCTTAGTGAGGCTGAGTAGCCTAGGCTACTCCTATTTCGTTATCTTAAGCAAACTATACCTTTACTATACATAAACCATTATTATTACATATTGTAATGTCATTCTGAGGTAAAATGGATAAACAAACAAAAGTCTCCATACAAATGAAGTTTTATTCAACAGTAACAACGCATTTCGAACACTTTGTGTTCATCATTAGGAAGACACTATAATACAAATTATATCTAATCAGTTACAAAATTAGAGTGAAATAAATAAAATTCATGTCTTGAATTCTCTTAATTGAATTTTATTATTTCACTCTAATTTTGTAACTGATTAGATATAATTTGTATTATAGTGTCTTCCTGATGATGAACACAAAGTGTTCGAAACGCGTTGTTTTTGTTGAATAAAACTTTATTTCTGTGGAGACTTTTGTTTGTTTATCCATTTTACCTCAGAATGAGTAAATACCACACAATTACGGATTGCACAACTAATGATAGGTATTGCAATGTATGATAAACATAAACTAACGGTATCCACCGGTATTTGATGATTGTGATTTTGAGGAAGGTGTGCCAGAAGCATCCTTGCTATCCTTCCTTCTCATATACTTATACTCACTACTGTATAAGTATACTGTATACTACTCACTACTTATACTGTATACTACAGTATACTCACTACTCTAATTTCATTCAAATCGGCCATTACATTATTCGGCCGGTCTAACCCTACAAGGTTAGGTCAGGTTAGCTCAGTGGTTACGTGCTCGCCTCTGAACTGATAGGACCAGGGTTCGATCCCCACCTGGCCCTCGATTTATTCACGCGGGAGGTGAATAAATCTGAGCACGTCGTCCCTCGGGGAAGGACGTTAAACTGTCGGTCCCGAGCCTGTACGACGTTAGGTACTCGTTAAAAATCCCTACTCTAAATACACTTGAGTTAGGCAAAATTTAGGACTCCCACTGTAGAATCAATCTTCATTGTGTGGTATCACAAAGGGCCAATGCTCGGCCTAAGTGTGTTCCCTTTTGGGACTGCCACTGCAACCTAACCTAACCCTACAAACGTGTTGAGGTTGGGCTATACAGTAATCCCTCGCTAGTTCGCGGTTTGAGTTTTCGCGGGTTCAGTGTTTCGCGGGGTCCTGAAATATTAAATTAAAAATTAAAAAATATTCAACTGTAATTGCAGTAAAAAATAAAAATATATAACTCTTAATGAAAAAGTACAGTAGCTAGTAATTAGAGAAGAAAATATACAGGATTCTTCTTTTACGATCGAGAAAGATATCAAACAACCAGTGACTTGCTGGGTCAAAATATATTCTACAGTATTCAATTAAAGGCTAATGTAAGCTATTAAAAAATATCCAATAAAGACTAAAAATTATTGAAAAATATTAAAACATAATCAATTGTAACAAGAGAATAATAAACATATAAAAAAATAGAAGTTGAAATTAATAAAAAAATAACCAAAGTTGTTTCCTTTGATCTGATTGGCTAATTCATAACGCCCAACTTACAGTTTACCTCGCCCTTATGAATCTACGCACTACACATTAGTCTTTGTTTAGAATTATTTCTTATTTTTTTCTTTTTGTTTTTCATTTTTATTTACAACACAGTACAATATTCAGTAAGGCCATGATTCTCTCTCTGTTGAAAAGGTCGTTGTTTGAGCTTTAGAGGCTTTTATAAAGGCGCGTACATTATTCACGGATTTTCGCTTTTCGTTGGTGTCTTCGCTCCCTATTAATCCGCGAAAAATGAGGGTTTACTGTATAATCCTATTATACATCTTTACCTGTCATCAACAGTTTGGTTAGACTTTTTTTGTTCATTATAAATTTTATTATGTATTAATAATAGTGTGCATTTAAATTAAACGTAGATTGTGCTAAAGTAAATGAAATTGAGATAGCCTAACCTTAGTAGAAAGTTTTACTGAGGTTATGTATATGGTACGTCTTGGCATGCTGTCAACCACTGCCCTATTCACCATTAGGCTACCACTTACCAGTGTTACCAATTTTCCGGACTTTTCTGTTTCTGAAGCTGTCTCGGTCTCTCTTAGTATGGAAATTCGATGTTAGAGTATATATATATATATTTCCAATAAAGTTGTTTTTATGCATGTCTTTTTTCAGGCAAGTACTGAAGACACCAGAAGAAGGAATGACAATATCAGCAGAACCGGTTTACGATTGGAACTGCGTGCCTGAAGCGATTAATAAGAGGTCGAGTTACAAGCTGAAGGCGGCAAAGGTCTGCCCCCTCAGGTGTTCTCAGTACACTGACTGTCAATCCTGCACATCGTCTCCCGTAAGCTTTTCATCTTCATCCTACAAATTAATGTTTTTTTTGTAGATATAAAAAAAACATACCTATCCATTCATTCAGTACAACTTAACTTCATTACAATGTACAGGGTGATTGAAAAGTAACTCCCTATTTTAAAAAAAAAAAACTATAATTTATTTTTAAAATATAATTTCTACAATTAATGAATATGAGAAGGAAGTATAATGCATGGGCTTTTATTTAAAATTCGATATGGGCGCCTTTATTTGCCACCAGCTTCTCAAGTCGACCAGGAATCGCATCAACTGATTTCGCAAGAAACTCTTGTGGGATGGAAATCATAACTTCTCGTATTCGCCCTTCAAGTTCTTCCAAATTCAGATTTAAATAAATCTGAAAGGAAAACTAGAACAAAAATTAAATTGCCGTACATTAAGTAATATATACACAAAATTGAGATTTAAAATAAATTGTATTTATTTTAAAATAGGGAGTTACTTTTCAATCACCCTGTATATCCAACTTTGCAGTTATATCTGTTATTAGTTATCAATAATTGGTTAAAGTGAATTCCTAATTTATCAACGTATATGTGATAGAAGAAATAAATTAGTGAGTTTCAGTTATTGATTTCTATTCTTCACGTTTAATCTAATATATATGTGTGAATTTTGGTAGCAATCCTTCTTTTAAGCACATATTATTAAAAACATAACCATAGTTGGCAGAAACTTGCATCTTTATAAGTTTCTCTATCTTTCTAAATAAGGATTTCGTTGTTGTATCTAAACTATATAACAAACTTCCTACACATTAGTTATATACAGTAGTGGGTTTGTTAGGTAGAGCTATTTGTAGTGATGTAGTGCTGTTGAAACTTATTACTTATGTGTACTTACTATTGTTACTTATTATCTAAGTAAATGTTCTTAGATTTCTCGTTAATCTGATTAGATTTAGTTTTTGAATCTAATTTAATATAATTTATATATATTATATATATATATATATATATATATAATACTGTCTTTTGTTTAATACCCACATCAATGTAAAACAAGAGTCCTTTAAAAAAGATCGTTTTTCGAAAACAGTTTTTGAACTTTCTATCCTAATGGACAAGTTCTGTGTAAGATTCTCATCCTGTTCATATTAAATCTCAACTAAAAATCAAGAATCAAAGAGATTTTATATTAAAATCTTGAGGACAGGTTTTTAACAAAATGAAATCATTCATTTTTGTTTCATATAAAGTACTCCTAAAAAAAAGTATTTTTTGTGCCAAGCTTGCTGTTCCCTCTCAAGGATAACAGGAACTAAAAAATGAAATTTTGTGTTTATGGCTCTTTTCAGTTTTGAGTTATCCTTTCATTTTTGATTCAAAATTTTGAATCAAATTCAATAGTTTCATTTCTATTTGCTATATACGAGGGTCGTCCAGAAAATAAGTTCCGTTTTGGTCTGTAGGGCGGTAGGAGTGGTTTTTGCCAAATCCGGCAACACCGCTCGAAAGAGGAGAGGTGGGGGAATAGAATGAGAGGTGGGGGACCTCAGTCGGTCAATTACCAACGTCAGGGCAGGTAGTTGAAATGGAGCCCTCCATGTCACGTCCCGCCACCTCGATCCCCGTTCCTCTCGAGTTGTTTTGCGCGGAGTGATTCAATTTCTTTATGCACAGGGTTTCAAATCAGTTCAAATTCACGAACAGCTCATTTCTGTTTATGGAGAAGGTGTAATGAGTGAATCAATGGTGAGGAGATGGGTATGTGAATTTAAGGCGGGAAGACATTCAGCTCTCTAGGGACCCACCGGATGGAAACTTTCCGAAAGTCAAGTTTTTCCGAGACGATCTCATGGATGAGGGATCGTGAGATGTCTGGGAAACTCAGGTGGAGTTCATCCAGGGTTAAACGACGATCTTTGCGAATTGCATTGTCGATTTCTGCGACAATTTCGTCCGTCACAACTGAGGGTCTGCCTCTCCCACTTTCATCCTCAAGTGAATGTCTTCCCGCCTTAAATTCACGTACCCATCTCCTCACCATTGATTCACTCATTACACCTTCTCCATAAACAGAAATGAGCTGTTCGTGAATTTGAACTGATTTGAAACCCTGTGCATAAAGAAATTGAATCACTCCGCGCAAACCAACTCGAGAGGAACGGGGATCGAGGTGGCGGGACGTGACATGGAGGGCTCCATTTCAACTACCTGCCCTGACGTTGGTAATTGACCGACTGAGGTCCCCCACCTCTCATTCTATTCCCCCACCTCTCCTCTTTCGAGTGGTGTTGCCGGATTTGGCAAAAACCACTCCTACTGCCCTACAGACCAAAACGGAACTTATTTTCTGGACGACCCTCGTACGAGTATATACAGAAAATAAAATAAAACTAAATTAATAGAGAATGTTAAAGGAAGTAATAGCATTATGACACAGTTATGCGAAGACCTTTGGATTAGCATTTTATCTTACAATCGGTAAATAGTACATAATAACTGATTACCTTTCCTTTGAATTATTATTTACTTTCAGGAAATTGACAGTTTAATAGTTAATTTGCAAACATATTTGATAAGTTAGATTGATTTATTAAAGGGATTTAGATCAGTTTTCCAGAAGCATTTCAATTCTGGGACATGTTTTTGATAAATTTAGTTAGCTCTGTTTATAAGAATTTTATAGAATATTTTGAGAGTGACATATGGTTGTTGATTTATTTTTCGTCCCAATTTGAGTCCATGTGTGTTTTAAGAGGGTTGTTTTGTTCATTGAGACTTGTTTACTGACCCTGTTGCAGGGAGACGAAGGTTCTAGGACATGTTTGTGTTAATATTTATTAAGTTCTATTTATAAGAAGTTTTTTATAATAGTGTTAATGGATTTTGAGAGTGATATGTGGTGGTATTTGAGTTCCTCTGTGTTTTACGAGGGTTGTTTTTTGACCGTGTGTCTTTTTGCAGGGAGGCGAGGGAGGTTGGTCCGAGTGCCGTTGGTCCAGCCTGCTAGCCGAGTGTCTTTCCCCGGCATACCAGTGGCTCTACTGCAGCGGTGGTGCATGCGGCCACGTTCTCACTTCCAGAGACACTTGCCCGCAACCCTGTCAGTCCTTTTCCCAGTGCTCCGTCTGTCTTAATCACGCTCACTGCGGTTGGTGTCACAACAACACTATCAACACCACTGGACAGGTAATGGATATACCACTCATACCTCGGTGATGGATATCCACTCATACCTCGGTAATGGATATACCACTCATACCTCGATGATGGATATCCACTCTTACCTCGGTAATGGATATACCACTCATACCTCGGTAATATGATTTTTGATGCGACGGACAAAATTTGGAGCTTCAGACTCATCGAAATCAGCGAGACGTGGTCTAGATGACCACTAGATGGTCATCTAGAATCTAGATGATCTAAGGTTGCTTTGTTTATACCTCTGTCGGAACACGTGTAGCTGTTTGGTCCATTTTTTTTTACCTTTATGGCCCTGTTTTGTCTGTTGTTTGTGAAATATTTGGATGCGATGGACAAAATCTGGAGCTTCAGAATCGTCCAAATCAGCCAAACGCGGTCCATGGTTAACCACCTGATGACCTATGGTTGCTTTGTTTATAACTCTGTCGGAGCACGTGTAGCTGTTTGGTCCATGTTTTTTGACCTTTATGGCTCTGTTTTGTCTGTCGTTTGTGAAATATTCACATGAAGTCACCAAGGCTTGTTATCTAATGATTTACCCTTCTTTGTTATCCAACGATCATAATTCCTATTTGATATCCAAAAGGCGAAGTTATAGTATCCATTATGGCTGTGGCAGTTATGATGTGTTGGTGCAACAAATCGAAATTATTGCCTTTTTCATGTATTACTATTTGATTGTTCGAGTGTTTTAATGCTCCTTGTATACGTTCCTCTGAATTTTTTTTTATTGTGGTTTGCAGTAAATGTGGAGATTTTTTTATTACAGAAAGGGATATGAGAAACACGTTAATATTCATTGTTTTTATAGTATGAAAAAAAAAAGAAATTTAATGCTTTTCTAGGTTGACTGTAGAAATATTCAATTAATGAAAATTTAATAATAATGAAAAAAAAATATCAATGAAGCAGAGTAGAGTTTATAGTGTTTTGGTGGTATTGTCCAGGGAATTTGTCTGGAGGGCTCAATGGAAGGAGCCATAGACGAGGATGTGTGTCCTTCCAGCAGGCGACACTA
This sequence comes from Hermatobates lingyangjiaoensis, assembly GCA_026182355.1. Taxonomy (NCBI): domain Eukaryota; kingdom Metazoa; phylum Arthropoda; class Insecta; order Hemiptera; family Hermatobatidae; genus Hermatobates; species Hermatobates lingyangjiaoensis. The sequence continues at coordinate 6,890 of JAPFBL010000497.1, read as the reverse complement.
TCTCGAGTGTCCTGACGAGGACGAGTGTTCTAATGGGCACCACTCGTGCGACCCCGTGTCGGAGACGTGCGTCGACACACCCACCTCCTTCAAGTGCATATGCGCCAAGGGCTTTCAGCTGGCAGGAGACCCAGCCTCTCACCCGCACTGCATCCCTATATGTCCTCAGGTATATTAGTGTATATGTATATACTAGTGCTCAATGTGTAAATGTATATATTTTTTAACCTTAGTTATGATATTGTTGCGTTAACAATCCTTTGCGATTCCGATGTTGCATTGCCTTGAATGTTGGGGTGTCAGGTTAGTTCACTGCCAACGTTCTTGCCTCCCATTGTCTTTTCCACAACCAGCTAAGTAACCTCTAAAAAGGTTTCAGATAACTACTTCAGGAATAGAAACAAGAATTAATCATATGTTGAGTACGAATTTTCTGTAACAAAGTAGAAATAATTGTTTTCATTTTTTTAAATAAACTATATATTAAAAACAATTAATGCATAATTTTTTTTCGATGTAATGATATTAATGTTTGGTAAAATACGGGGAACTTTCCATTCAAAATAATGTAGTGCTCCATGTTAAACTTATATGCGTATATCAGGATAGCATAACCAAAATTATATCAAAACGCAGCGAGCTGACCGTTAGCTTTAATAATTAACCTGTTAACTGCAAAATTTATTTTTTGAAGTCTCCTCTTAATTGATTCATAAACATTTACCTATAACGTGTATACACGCCAAACGCTGTGCAATTGGAATTTAGATAGATTGACCTGTATACTCGTCAAAAGCAGGTAACGGGTTAAAACATAATGCCCAATATCCTCGTCAGTTTGATATAGTGCTCGTACATTCAAAACTAATTCTTTTACCATCTGTTTCAGTATACTTAATAAAATATTTCAGCATACTTTAAGAAATATTTGTTATTGTTTTAAAAAGATTTTTGTATTTTTACATCAAATTGAAAATGTAATGAAATAATTTCATAGTTACACTTTTCATTTACCTAAAAGAAATTTATTTTTTTTTAAAATTTACACGTTATGTTGTTTAAGTATCCGGAAAGAGAAAGGAAAGAGAGAAAGAAAGAAAGAGAAAAAGAAGGAAAGAGGGAAAGAAAGAAAGAGAGAGAGAGAGAAAGAGGGAAAGAAGAAAAGAGAGAAAGTTAGAAAGAGATAAAAAAGGAAGGAGGGAAAGAAAGAGAGAGGGAAAGAAGGAAAGACAGAAATAGATAAAAAAGGAAAGAGGGAAAGAAAAAAAGAGATAAAAAAGGAAAGAGGGAAAGAGAGAAAGAAGTAAAGAAAGAAAGAGAGAAAGTAAGAACGAAAGAGAGAGAGAGAGAGAGAGAGAGAGAGAGAGAGAAAAATGAGGATCCATAGATGGTAAAATAGTTCTCAGAGGGCCCAAAAGCAAACAAAGGTTGAGAACCTCTGTCTTAGACAGTTAAACATTTAAGCAATAATTATAAATTTATATGATATAGCTTCTCGACCACCGATTCTTCAAGTTCACAGAAGGGATTCTTGAAGATTTTAGTCATAAAAAATCAACTACTGATTATATGCCAACGTTTCGCCAAAAGTTATTTGGTCTTGCTTTACTTATGTCGTTAACAAATTGTTTTATAGCCTTGAAAATGCCAAACAACTTTTGGCGAAACGTCGGCATATTGTCAGGAGTTGAATTTTTATGACCAAAATCCTCAAGAACCCCTTTTGTTAACTTTATAAATGTATAGTTTGAATTTGAATTATCTTTTTGATACCAATCTTGTATCGTTTCTGGCACACCTCATAGGCACACCTTAAAAAAATAAAGCATTCATTTTTAATGTAATCATGAACTAATGATGGGTAATTATTTTATTAAAATAATTTATTTTTGAACGTGAATAATTTATTTGTATGTGTAAAATATACAAGGAATATGGAATGGGTGCTATGGTACTCCTAGCTCTGGCTTTTGCCCTCAACTTGTAACAATGTGCAAATGTATATATTTCTTATCCTTAGTTATTAAATTGTTGCATTAATAGGCTTCGAAGATCATCTTTTGTGATTCCGCTGTTCCATTACTTTGAATGTTGGAGGACCAGGATAGCTCAGTACTAACGAGCTTTCCTCTGAAGTGGTGGAACCGGGGTTCAATACCCAGTCTGGTCCTCGATTTATTCACGTGAGAGGTGAGTAAATCTGAGCATGTCGTCTCTCGGAGAGACGACAGCCAAGTAATCGTTAATAGGCAAAATTCGGACTCCCAATGTAAAGTCAGTCTGCATTGCGTGGTACCACAAAGAGATAATTTTTCAGGGGACTGCCACTGCAGCCTAACCTAAGCCTACCTTGAATGTTGAGAGAATGTTTTTTTTTTCAGGGTTGTGTGCGAGGAAGGTGCACGGCTCCTGGAGTCTGTTCCTGTGACTTCGGCTACGTGGGAGCCAACTGCAGTATCCAGTGTCAGTGTAACGGTCACTCTGACTGTGCAAGTGCTGACAAACTCGACACATGTCTGCATTGCAAAAACAACACTCAGGTCAGATTGAAGTTTGCCTTCTTACCTCTATCTTTAAGTTAGCTTTTGTCACTGGTTCTGCTTCCAGATCTTCCCTCCTACCCTATTATGATAATGAAGTTATATAAAATAATTGGTATGCTAATAAAAAATGTATTACTGTATACATTTCTCAACCACTTATATTTTTCGTTTAAAGCAGGGGTGTCAAGCTCATTTTGGTCTGGGGGCCGAATACAGCTTAGTTTGATCTCAAGCGGGCCGAACCAGTACGCTAATTCCTAATTTACATACAACTAACAATAAGTCCATCTTTTTCTTTGTATTAGTCATTAATACTAATAATAAGTGCAAAGAAGATAAGTAAATTATAGAAATCTTTATTAAAATCCAACACTTTGTATCCACTATTATCCTTTTTGAGACAGATATTTCACTGGTGAAGGTGCGAGGACAAAGAAAAAGTGGATCATACGCCAACAGACTCTGAACAGACATTCAATTCTACCACATACTTGTGTTAGTTTCGCCGAAGTGTTCCTTTTGTGTTCTCCACGCGTACTAGAACACTCTGCCCCTAGTGGATAATATAAGAACCACAGATTTTTAAGGAGATTAGAGTAAACTGATTTTTTTTTTTTTTTAAATAATGCAGTTTTCCCCCCATTGACCGGACCGAACTACCAGGTGGACCGGATCCTGCCCGCGGGCCGTATGTTTGACACCCCTGGTTTAAAGGCTTTCTTTATGAAACAAAACATTTTTTTAAAAAAAAAACGCAGGAATTTTTTTTAAATAAAATTAATATTTGATAATACTGTCTGTAAATTGACATCCATGTGTGTATTTATTTTTTCTTCCCAGCTCCTGCATCTTTGCGCGTATTTCAGTGTATGTATGTCTTTTTGCTTTATTTTTACTAAAATGCATACTTGAATCTGGTTATTTGAACTGATAACTTGTTTCCTCAGAATATTCATAGTGTTCTTTGTCTTCACTATTTGTAACTGTGTAACATAATAAAAGAATTATTCAACTCGTAATATGCCTAGTGGTGATTAATTGTTTGTGGCTAATTGTAAACTAAGATAATTTTAGTTTAGTTGATGACCAGTAGGAATAGAGTATTTTAGACTCATCTAGACCTACAAAAATACTCCTACAAAAATTCCTATTGGTCACCATCTAAACTAATCATATATCTTTCTCCGGATTACAAAAAAGTTTACCAGGACTGTGTCAGTTCTTCAAGTTAAAATTAAACTCGTTTCGGTTTTCATTTAAAAATTGTATACTTCTATAAGTTCTCTCACTAACCTATTGTCAAAATTTCTATTGTATTTTCGTATTTGTAACTTTTTGTGATTTTTATGTGTGTTTGATTTTGATTTTGTATATATATATATATATATCAATGATTAAACCACATTAAGAAATGGGAAAAAAAGACTAAGATCTTTCTACTATAACAACCCGTCTTTTTTTCCCCATTTCTTATTTTGGTTTGATCAATAATTGTTGTTGCACATGTTTATTCTTATAAACACAATTCACAATATATATATATATATATATATTACGGTACTGTTTTCTTGACCACAAAATATTAACAAACACTTTTTCTTTTTCTCGGAGTTTGGTCAGGGTAAATATATGGAATCACATATAAATGTTATAATAATATCACCTTATATAAATATAAGGTGATTCCATATATTTACCCTGACCAAACTCCGAGAAAAAGAAAAAGTGTTTGTTTATATATATATATATATATATATATATATATATATACGAGTATAAACAAACACTTTTTCTATATTTATATATATATATAAATATTTATTATTTATATATATATATATATTAAATTAAATATATATATAATATAATTAATATATATAATTAATATTAAATTAAATATATATATTTATTATATAGTTATATATATATATATATATATATATATATATATATATATAATTCACGCTATATAATGATTCGCGCTCCGTTCTTCGACGTGGGGAGATCTCTCTCACTTCGTCCTCTCTTCTAGTCTACTCTCCTTATGACGAACAACAGTTCGAAATATTGAATTCTGTAAGTGTTATTTTTATTCTCTTTTCTGTGTCGTGCTTTGTGTAATTTAAAGTTATATATATATATATATATATATATATATATATATTGTGTGAATTTTGGTAGCAGTCCTTCCTCGACACACATTATTGAAAATGACACCAAATTTAGCTGATACTTGTTTCTTAACAAATTTCTCAATTTTTCTAAATAAAACTCTCGTTATTTCGTCTACGCAGTAAAGTACACTTCCTATACTCGACTTGTTTCGAATTATCGACATTGATCATGAGGACGTGAATAATTTCTTGGGTGACTTTTCTGGTTTATTATATATGCAAACTGAAGACAGTATCTCAAGACATATTAGATAAGACATGTTAGTCTTTCAAAGCAAGAAAAATGAAGGTTACTTCTTTTGCTCTTTGATGACGTATAGTGAAAGGCCTCAGAGCATTTATTTCTTTTGTTTTTCTTTTTCCTTGTGGTTTGAACTTCTTTCAATATATATTTATATAGTTACCATTGTCATTAAACTGAACACTTACTATTTGTAAATAATATTTACTATTTATTGAATACAAAGTGACTTGTAGTTTTGGTTTTATTTATAGGGCGCTCAGTGCAGTCGGTGCAGGCCCTTGTTTGTTGGGGATCCCACAGACAATGGACAATGCGTCCCTTGTCTAGACTACTGTAATGGTCACACTTGGCTCTGCATAAATGATTCCATTTCTGAGTTTCCCTTCTCTCAGGATTCGAACAAGCGTGAAATAGAGAAATATCTCATGGAGGGACCAACGACACGTGCAAGGTAAGTCAGCTTATATATCGACTTGTAAACTAATGGGAAACTTTGTCTTTATTTATATAAACCAAGAGCTATACTATTGAGAACTTTATTTTTTAAGAATGAAAAACAGGATATTACTGGAAGGAACTAATGGAGGGTAGGGCAGGCTAAGTGGTTGATAGCATGCCAAGACGTACCTTATACATACACAACTTTCTAGAAGGACTAGGCTATCTCAATTTCATTTACCTTAGCCCACTGCACATTTAATTTAAATAAACACTATTATTAATACATAATAAAAAGTTTATGTTTATTATACATGAAAATATGTAATAATAATAATATTGTTTAAACGTAATAAAGAATAAAGAAATTGGAGTAGCCATGACTAAAATCACTATAAATGTTTAGTCATAAATTTATGACAAAAAAGACATGAATAATAACAACTTTATTGAAAAATATACACTCGACTTTTGAATTTCCGTACTAATAAATACGGAGACAGGTCCGGAAATTGGTAACACTGGTAAGTGGTAGCCTAATGGTGGGTAGGGTAGGCTAGAGGCTCACAGTATATCAAGATGTACCATGTCTTTTATACTTGACAGATATGTCAAGTACTTATGACAGATATGACATATACTTACATGTCAAGACAGATAACACTTGAAATAAACAGTGACACAAAGACTGAAACATAACAAAAGACTCACTTTTCAATATGTCGACCGCCATTACGGTCCAAAATATTGAAAAGTGAGTCTTTTGTTATGTTTCAGTCTATGTGTCACTGTTTATTTCAAGATATATATATATATATATATATATATATATATATATACTATATTATACTGTCTATATATATAATAAACTATACTTATATTATATACTTATAAAATAAGTATATATTATAGTTATATAAGTATAATATAATTTATGTTTTAAATTATAACTTTCTAAACCTTACTAAAACTTTCTTGAAGGGCGGCTAGGCTATTTCAATTTTATTGAATTTAGCACACTATACATTTAATTTTGAAAACACTATTATTAGTCCTTTAATAAACTTTATAATGAACCAAAAAAAAGCCTGGTCTAACCGTTGACGGCGGGCCAAGATGTATCACAGGATAATAGCCTAACATTCACATAGTTTAGTAGGGTTTAGACCGGTTGAATACTGTAATGACCGATTTGAAAAGATACATAATAAAGGTATAGTTTACTTAAGAAAACGAAATTAGAGTAACCTAGGCTACTCGGTCTCACTCTGCCCTCATTGTGAATTACCAATATCACGATTATAATTTATGTTATTCAGAAGAAAAAAAAGTACGGACACTTGTAAGTCAGAGTTTCTTGAAGTTCGGCAACTAGAGAGTGGAGTGTATTTCAGGCATCCACGTATCCATCTTCTAGCTACAAATTTTAACCAAATTTATTTTAAAGTTTAAAGTCCGAGCTAAATTATGTCAACTTTATTTATATGCTGA